>JBBPBX010103796.1:0-11831 GCA_038048925.1 Garcialebias charrua | reverse complement strand
CTCCGTGAGGTTTTTCAGCGCCTGGCAGCACATGGCCTGATTGTAAACACAGCGAAATGCCAGTTTGGGCTGCCAGTCATTGACTTTTTGGGCCACCGCATTTCCGCAAGTGGCGCCGTCCCGTTACCAAACAAAGTGCAGGCGGTGTCAGATTTCCCACAGCCCCAGTCTGTTAAAGCGCTACAAGAGTTTTTGGGAATGGTTAACTTCTATAACCGTTTCCTCCCCAGGGCAGCACAACTGCTGCGTCCGCTCTATGGAGCGCTGAAAAAGAAAAAGCCCAACGACAGCGTGGACTGGACACCAGAACGCCTACAGGCATTTGGTGACGCTAAAGCTGCACTGGCCACTGCTGCCCTTTTGGCCCATCCATCCCCAGCGGCGCAAATAGCTTTAACAACCGACGCATCTGATGTTGCGGTGGGGGCTGTGTTAGAACAGCAGGTTTCCGGGGTTTGGCAGCCGCTTGCATTTTTCAGCCGTACGCTGCGGGACAATGAGCTGAAATACAGTGTTTTTGACAGAGAGTTGCTGGCGCTTTACCTGGCTACACGCCATTTCAGGTTTTTCCTGGAAGGCCGCCAGTTCACTGCATACGTTGACCACAAACCCCTGGTGTTTGCTATGTCAAAAATTTCTGACCCCTGGTCTGCTCGCCAGCAACGCCACCTCGCAGCGGTGTCTGAATTTACTACAGACATTCAGCATGTGGCTGGAAAATCCAATGTGGTGGCTGACTGTCTCTCCCGGGTGCTGATCGCTCCCGTGTACGTTGGCATCGATTTTTCTGCTATGGCTGCGGACCAACGTAGCGACGCAGAAATACTCGAGCTCCAGTCCGGCCCCACAGGCCTCGAGTTGGAGGAAAGGCGGGTGAATGACGGAGGTCCTCTCCTGCTCTGTGACGTATCTACGGGCAGGCCCCGCCCCCTGGTTCCAGTTTCATGGCGACGCCGCGTTTTTGACTCCTTACATTCCCTTTCTCACCCAGGTGTTAGAGCCTCTGTGAAACTGGTCAGCTCAAAGTTTGTTTGGCCCGGTCTGCGTAAAGCAGTTAAGGAGTGGGCAGCAGCGTGTGTTCCATGCCAGCGTGCTAAGGTTAACAGGCACACCAAAGCACCGTTGGAACCTTTCCCCATTCCAAGTCGGCGGTTTGATCATGTGCACGTAGACCTAGTAGGCCCTCTGCCTCCATCACAGGGTTTTACTCATCTGCTGACTATGATAGACCGGACCACCAGGTGGCCAGAGGTTGTTCCTCTGACGTCCACAACATCTGCAGTGGTGGCCCGGGCCTTTTTGTCTACCTGGGTTGCACGTTTCGGCCCCCCTTCAGACATTACATCGGACAGGGGCCCGCAGTTTGTTTCGGAGCTTTGGTCTACCATGGCCAAGGGTCTGGGGACTAACGTTCACAGGACCACCGCTTACAACCCCCAAGCTAATGGTTTGTGTGAACGGTTTCACAGGTCATTGAAAGCTGCACTTCGTGCTGCATTGACCGGTGACAACTGGATTGACCGCCTTCCCTGGGTTTTGTTGGGGTTGCGTACCGCAACCAAAGAAGACCTGAGCTCTTCCCCGGCTGAAATGGTTTACGGGCAGCCTGTGCGCGTCCCAGGTGAGTTTTTACCTGAGGTACCCTCACCACAGTTCGCTCCACCGTTGCTCCATCTTTCACCTCAGGAGGCCCCTTTTCGTGTCCCCGGTCCGGTACACCATTGTTTACCGCAGTCATTTGTCCCTAAGAGTCTGGAGTCCTCTAAATTTGTTTTTGTCAAACACAATGCACACAGGACACCACTACAGCCTTTGTATGATGGACCGTTTCGAGTTCTTCAACCAGGTCCGAAACATTTCATTTTGGATTTAGGGGGTCGTACTGAGACTGTCTGTATTGATAGGCTTAAACCAGCTCATGTTATGTCAGATGATCAGGTTGTTACGGCCCAAGCTCCTCGCAGAGGCAGACCTCCATCCACATTATTAACGGACGGCGGTCCTTCTTCCGGAAACTCTCAACGTCCATTGGAGCCCGAATCTTCTGCAGACCCTCCTCGTAGCCCTCCACTTCATCAGACTGGTTCTGCAGGGCCCAGGTTCAGCCGTTCTGGTCGTTTGATCAAACCTAAAATGCGGGACTAGTGATGGACCTTACTGGGTGTTCTGGGGGGGCGTGTGTGGTGGACCACTAGGGGGCTCTACTCACACCCAGTGGACCGAATGTATTACAGGATGCTTTTATTGTGAAAGGTCCAGAGGACCGGATGTTATGTGGGTATATAAAGCAGTGTTGGGCGGGTTCCCGCCAGTTTAGTAAGAGTTGATTAAAAGGTGAAGTTCTGCAGCCTGTCTCCTGTGTCGTCTCTTCACCCCCTCTTACAATGGTATTGTTGGCAGATCATTAGCTGTATGGTCTCATCTTCTCCACAGTAGTCACATTTACCCGTGTTATGTTTCCCTATGATGAATAGTGTCCGGTTCAATCCTGTGTGTCCAAATCTGAGTCTTGAGATGACAGTTTCTTCTATTTCTTTCAGCGCTCCTCATTTCTCCAGCTTTTCGTTGAATTCTGTAGAACCACCTTTTCGTTCTTCTTCCCATTGCTTTTGCCATTTTTCCATCATTCTCTGCTTTGTGATATTTTTCATTTCTGTCCGACTGAATTTTACGTTTATTTCCACTGAGTTGTATTTGGTGGCCTCCTTTGCAACTTTATCTGACATTTCATTTCCTCTTATCCTTATGTGTGCTGGAATCCATAAAAATGTAACTGTTAACCGCATCATGTTAATTCTGAATAATGTTTGTTGTATTTCTGTCAATATGTCTGGTCTGCTTTCTGATACTGTTTTTTAATACTAATTACTGATGAACTGGAATCTGAACATATGACTGATCTGAGTGGTTGATTATCTTCTATCCATTGAACTGCCAATAATATTGCAATCATTTCTCCTGTGTATACTGATAATTTGTTGTTTAATCTCTTCCCTACTTTAACTCCAAACTGTGGTATAATGAACGCTGCCCCTATTTGCTCGGCTGTATTTTTTGAAGCGTCTGTGTATATACTTTTACATATCCGTAATATTTATTGAAGTGATCAATAACTGTGTTTAAGTTTACTCTAGTTTACTCTAGTTTGTATTTTTAAGTCAACTGTTGGGTCTGTAATTAATGGATGGATGTTTGAAAGTTGAACTGTTGGGCTGACAAGATCATCAACTTGAATTTCTGTTAGTTTTTGATTTATGGTCCAACCAAAGCTTTTTGTGTGTTTCTTTTCTTTTTCCCAGCATGGTTTTAATATTTCTTGTGTTTGATGGTTTTGTTCGTGTCCTTTCAGATTTCCCAGTAGTTTAATGCTAATTGTTCTCTTCTAATGTTCAGTGGTGTTTCTCCCATTTCTACTAATATTGATTCTGAATGTGTTGTTTTGAATGCCCCGGTAATATTCCTTAATGCCTGATACTGAATACTGTTGAACTTTTCTAAATTTGTTTCTGAAGCTGAACTATAAACGATACTCCCATAGTCTTTTATTGATCTGATTAATCCTGGGTAGATGGTCCTTAGTGCTTTCCTGTCTGCTCCCCAGTCTTTTCCTGTCAAACACCTCATGATGTTTAAAATTATTTTACTTTTATCTGTAACTTTTTGGATGTGCACTGTCCATAGCAGATTCCCAAACATTTAAATTGTTCTTCTCTTTCAATTACTTTTCCATATACTGTAACTTGAGTTCACTATTGTTAGGTATGGTTTTTCTTGTTAAAAATTACTGATTTAGTCTTTTCTACTGAAAATTTTACTCCCCATCTATTTGACCATTTTCAACTGTTTTTATTGCTTCCTGTACCTTTTTTAGAATAAACTGTAGATTTTTGCCGTTCTTCCACAAAACTCCATCATCAGCAAATAACAACCTTCTCATTTCTATTTCTACATCATAAAACATGTCGTTTATCATTATGGAGAATAATAGAGGGCTAACTATGCTTCCCTGTGGCGTCCCGTTTTCTATAGTAAACTTGTCCTATTCTCACCTAATGTTACTAAAAGACAAAAGAGAGATGCAGAAGAACATGGACACTAGAGGCCGACCCATATAGACATTTTGGCTATCGTCGATACCGGCTGACAGGCAGTCAACATGAAAACAAAAGACAAATGGTACGAGCCCCAAACTGTAATAGAAAATAATGATGTCACCGTCCTCTGGGACATGCCTGTCCAAACAGAGAGGGACATTGTCCTCTGGGACATGCCTGTCCAAAGAAAGAGGAACATTGTCCTTTGTGACATGCCTGTCCAAATAGAGAGGGGCATTGTCCTCTGGGACATGTCTGTCCTAACAGAGAGGGGCATTGTCCTTTGGGACATGCCTGTCCAAAGAGAGAGGGACATTGTCCTCTGTGACATGCCTGTCCAAATAGAGAGGGGCATTGTCCTCTGTGACATGCCTGTCCAAAGAGAGAGGGACATTGTCCTTTGCAATATGCCTGTCCAAATAGAGAGGGACATTGTCCTCTGGGATGTGCCTTTCCAAACACAGAGGGACATTGTCCTCTGGGATGTGCCTGTCCAAACAGAGAGGGATATTGTCCTCTGGGACATGCCTGTCCAAAGAGAGAGGGACATTGTCCTTTGCAATATCAAAGTCAAAGTCAACTTTATTGTCAGAACTGCAATATGTACAGGACATACACAGGACCGAAATTGCGTTTCTCTCAGTCCCTCGGTGCAACAGTAACCATCTAAACACTAAAACATTTAATAAACATAAGCATAAAATAGTAAAAGTGTAACACTGTCCTGAGTTTTTCATAATAGTATAAAAGTATGAAAATTTACACCAACACTGAAACACCAAACACCCCTGAAACACCAAACACCCAATGAACATAAGCATAAAATGAAATAATAAAAGTGTAATACTGTCCTGAGTTTTTACATAGTAGTATAAAAAGTATAAAAAGTATATCTATAAAATAAACTGAAGGTTCTAGCATTGACATTTGCAAAGAGTGGCACAGCAGCATATAAGTTAATGTACACAGTATATGTATGAGGTAGTTGATGTTGGTATAGAGGCAAAGTGGCATATGCAGTGAGGCACATAAGGCACATTTGGCATCCTTAGATAAGGCTAGTCAGAGAATGCTGTATATGTATCTGCAGTAGTGTAGATAAAAGTAGTGTAAATGTAAACAGTAGTAATAAATGTAAAGCAGTAGTAATAAATGTAAACCGTATTAATAAATGTAAACAGTGAATGTAAACAGTAGTATGACTATAGGCAGTAATGTAATACAAACATTAGTGCAAATATGAGAAGTAGTGCAAACTGAATGAGTACATGACCGAGAGTTTAGTGAATAACCCGTTTGATGACACAGAGTCCAGTGTTAAAAACTTTGTGTTGAGTGGTAATGTGTGAGAAAGTTTTTTGTGTTAAGGCAGTTCAAATGGGAGGGGAGGCAGAGCAGGCAGAGTGTTTAGCATTCTGACTGCCTGATGAACAGAGCTGTCTCTCAGTCTGCTGGTTCGAGCCTGGAGACTCCTCAGTCTCCTCCCTGATGGCAGCAGTCTAAAGCGGCTGTGTAGTGGGTGTGTGGGATCACCTGCCATGCAGTGGGCTTTCCGAGTGAGGCGTTTGCTGTGTAAGTCCTGCAGTGAGGGCAAGGAGGTGCCGACGATCTTCTCAGCTGCTTTCACGATGCGCTGGAGGCTCTTGCGGCATGATGCAGTGCATGCACCAAACCACACCGTGATGCAGCTGGTCAGGACACTTTCTATGGCACCCCTGTAGAAGGTGCACATGATGGGGGTTGAAGCTCCAGCCCTTTTCAGCTTGCGGAGAAAGTAGAGGCGCTGGTGAGCCTTCTTGGCCAGTGCTGCAGTGTTCCTGCTCCAGGACAGGTCCTTTGAGACGTGCACTCCCAGGAACTTGGTGCTGTCCACTCTCTCCACTGCGGTGCTGTTGATGGTCAGAGGGGCATGTTGTGCATCCCTCTTCCTGAAGTCCACGACAATCTCCTTTGTCTTCTCCACGTTGAGAGTGAGATTGTTGTGTCCGCACCACAAGGCCAAGCGGCTCACCTCGTTCCTGTAGTCCGTCTCATCGTTGTTGCTGATGAGACCTACCACTGTTGTGTCGTCCGCAAACTTGATGAAGTGGTTGGAGCTGTACGATGGTGTGCAGTCGTGTGTTAGCAGGGTGAATAGAAGGGGGCTCAGCACACATCCTTGTGGGGCCCCTGTGTTCAATGTGATGGTGCTAGATGTGTTACTCCCGATCCGTACTGTCTGTGGTCTCCCGGTCAGGAAGTCTAGCAGCCAGTTACACATTGAGGTGTTCAGCCCCAGACTGTCCAGTTTATGGATGAGCTGTTGGGGGATGATGGTGTTGAATGCCGAGCTGAAGTCGATGAACAGCATTCTAACATAAGAGTCCTTCGTGTCCAGATGTGTGAGAGCTGTGTGGAGGGCAGAGGAGATGGCATCGTCGGTTGAGCGATTAGGTCGGTATGCAAATTGGAAGGGATCCAGGGAGGCAGGGAGGACAGATGTGATGCTTTTCATGACTAGCCGTTCAAAGCACTTCATCAGGATGGGGGTGAGTGCTACTGGGCGATAGTCATTGAGGCATGCGGGCGTTGCCTTCTTTGGGACAGGGATGATGGTGGTGGCTTTGAAACAGGTGGGGACGATGGCCTGGCTCAGTGAGATGTTAAAGATGTCCGTGAAGACCGCTGCGAGTTCCCCTGCACAGTCCTTCAGCACACGACCAGGTATGTTGTCAGGACCAGAGGCCTTCCGGGCATTAATCTTGATAAATGATCGCCTTACGCTGTCTGAGGACAGCGCCAGCACCTGGCCATCAGGAGAGGGGGGGAGTTTATGTGCAGGTGTGCTGTTACTTGCCTCAAACCGAGCAAAGAACTCATTCAGTTCATTCAGCGTAGAGGTTGAGCTGTCACAGGTCTGGGGGGGGGGGTTGTAGTTTGTGATGGTCTGTATTCCCTGCCACAGACTGCGTGTATCCTTGCTGTCCTTGAAACGGTGAGCTATTTTCCTGGAATACTGCTCCTTGGCCTCTCTGATGCCCTGATCCAGGTTCTTTCTGGCTGCCTTCAGGCCCACCTGATCTCTCGCTTTGAAGGCAGCATTCCTGGCTTTCAGGAGTCTGTGAACCTCAGCTGTCAGACATGGCTTCTGATTAGCCCGAACAGTGATGGTTTTGAGGTTGGTAACATCAGGCAACAACATATGCCTGTCCAAATAGAGAGGGACATTGTCCTCTGGGACGTGCCTGTCCAAACAGAGAGGGACATTGCCCTCTGGGACATGCCTGTCCTAACATAGATGGACATTGTCCTCTGGGACGTGCCTGTCCAAACAGAGAGGAACATTGGTACTAAAATGTCCATCTCATCAGAAAGTAACCTGTCAAAATTGTCAAAAAATAAATATAAAGACCTAGAAAGAAAAATTGAGCATATGTAGGGCTTAAAAACAAAAAAGTGTTTCTGTAGTACTGTGACTTGTGAAAATGGGATGGACAACCAAATCCCAGACAACAGAAAATAAGAGAACAAGAAAAAAAAAAAACACTCGGGTACAGCACATATTTTGATATTTGATATATTTGATATATATTTGATATATATTTTGGTTGATTATAATATTTTATCAATTATGTATAGGGCTCAAAATAACGATTTACCTTTAAATATCCAAATGAATTTTGTTAAAAGACAAAGTTGTTATAATCTTAAGGGGACAGAGATGTTTGTAAAACCACAATTCAGAACTAGTTTGAAGGGACGTTCTACCTCAATCCAGGGAATTAGATTATGGAATGGCTTGGAGAATGTAGTTAAAAATGCCAAGTCACTGTTTACATTTAAGAAAATGATCAAAAGGAATTTGTTGAAAAAATATATATGAATTAGCATAATGTGTATTGTATCAATTATTAGTTATGTATTAGTATTAGAAAATTAGAAAATTAGAAAGAGTTAGTCATTTTGTACTGCTGGTGAAAGATTATTATTGTTTAATCTGATTGTTTGAAAAAAGGGGCAGATATAATAAGATTTATTCTTCTTTCTGCTACCTTTCATTTTTTTACATTGTGTACGTATCATTAATGGGATTGTCTTGTATTGTATCTCTTTTGTAAAAAAAATGAACAAATTTAATAAACATAAACATAAACAAACATTTAAGACCGATATCCATCCATCCATCCATCCATCCATCCATCCATCCATTCTCTTCTGCTTATCCGGGGTCAGGTCGCGGGGGTAGCAGCCTAAGTAAGGAGGCCCAGACTTCCCTCTCCCCAGCCACTTGGGCCAGCTCATCCGGGGGAATCCCAAGACGTTCCCAGGCCAGCCGAGAAACATAGTCCCTCCAGCGTGTCCTGGGTCTTCCTCTGGGTCTCCTCCCGGTGGGACATGCCCGGAACACCTCACCAGGGAGGCGTCCAGGAGGCATCCTAACCAGATGCCCGAGCCACCTCAACTGGCTCCTCTCGATGTGGAGAAGCAGCGGCTCTACTCCGAGTCCCTCCCGGATGACTGAGCTTCTCACCCTATCTCTAAGGGAGAGTCCAGACACCCTGCGGAGAAAACTCATTTCAGCCGCTTGTATCCGAGATCTCGTTCTTTCGGTCATAACCCAAAGCTCATGACCATAGATGAGGGTGGGAACGTAGATCGATCGGTAAATTGAGAGCTTTGCCTTTTGACTCAGCTCTCTCTTCACCACGACAGACCAGTACAGCGCCCGCTTTACTGTCGACGCTGCACCTATCCACCTTTCGATCTCACGCTCCATTTTTCCCCTGATTCGTGAACAAGACCCCAAGATACTTAAACTCCTCCACTTGGGGCAGGACCTCCTCCCTGACCCGGAGAGGGCACTCTACCCTTTTCCGGCTCAAGACCATGGCCTCAGATTTGGAGGAACTGATCCTCATCCCGGCGGCGTCACACTCGGCTGCAAACCGCTCCAGTGAAAGCTGTAGATCACGACCTGATGAAGCCAATAGGACCACATCATCTGCAAAACACAGAGAAACAACCCTAAGGTCACCAAAATGGATCCCTTCAACACCTTGACTGCACCTAGAAACTCTGTCCATAAAAGTTATAAACAGAATCGGTGACAAAGGGCAATCTCGGCGGAGTCCAGCTCTCGCTGGGAATGAGCCTGACTTACTGCCGGCAATGCGGACCAAGCTCTGACACCGGTCGTACAGGGACCTAACAGCCCGTATCAAAGAGCTTGGTACCCCATACTACCGGCGTACCCTCCACGGGGCTCCTTGAGGAACGCGGATGAACGCCTTCTCCAAGTCCACAAAGCACATGTAGACTGGTTGGGCAAACTCCCACGCACCCTCCAGGACCTGCTGAGGGTGTAGAGCTGGTTTAAGACAGATAGTTAACATCAAATCAGCCTGATCTCCATCCATGTCTCATTTTGACCTTATAGGTTCATGGTTTGAGTCCAGCTGTGATGTTGTCAAAATGATCATTCTGAATATTAATAATAATAATATAATAAACATTTTATTTGGGTGATTACTAAGAATGAGGACTTATAACAGATTAACACTTTAACTAGTTATGCTATTTTAATTTGTAGGTTGCATTTAGGTTCACCAATAGTGCTCTAATCAAATAACTGAATGGCTAAAAGGTTTCTTTTATTATATTTTACTGACAGACAATGTTCCTACAGACCAGACCACAACCAGTGAGTCAGAACACTTTGGACTGTATTGCCTCTTTATTAACATTTAGTTATGATTGTTGTTTTTGAATTCTGCTGTTTGTTGTTTTGTTTTGATTCCAGCTGTTTTCATTTATTTCTTGTACGTTTGCTCCAAACACAGACAGAGACTTTGTAATTCTGTTTGATGTTTCGATAGCATGACAATAAAGTCAATAAACAATAAATAATGATCAAACATGTATGGGCAGCACGGTGGCACAACTGGTAGAGCTGCTGCCTCTCAGCGAGAAGGTTGCCGGTTCAAATCCCGGTCCGGGGCCTTTCTGGGTGGAGTTTGCATGTTCTCCCCGTGCATGCGTGGGTTTCCTCCGGGTACTCCGGTTTCCTCCCACAGACCAAAAAACATGCTTGTTAGGCTGATTGGTGACTCTAAATTGACCCTAGGTGTGAGTGTGAGAGTGGATGGTTGTTTGGTGTGAGTGAGACAGGTCCCTCTTGTAAATGAGTCCCCGTGACTCAACGAGGCCAGCCTGTATAAATAAAGGTTGAATGGTTGAATGAATGAATGAATGAATGTATGAGTGGCGACGTCATGCAGTTCATAGTTCACCACCAGAGGGAGACAAACTCTCACAATCAACTTCACTGACACCTTCAGAAGAATACAAATATTTATGAATTCACTCTACATTTAAATATTTTTTAATGACATGTAGGAAGCAAAGTAATTTATTGAAAATAAATAAATAAATAAACTAAAAATATTTCTCTAGATATTTTGTCTTCATGGAGCTCATTTCTCCGTCCACGTCTTCTTCCCAGCTCGTCTCAGCCGTCTGAGGAAGTAGAGTCTCTGATGAGCTTTCTTGATCAGGCTGGTGGTGTTGTTGCTCCAGCTGAGGTTGTTGTTCATGTGTACCCAGGTACTTGTAGCTGGAGACCACTTCCACCACAGATCCTCTTATGTTCAGTTTGTTCTTTGAAGTCCACGATCATCAGATGTACTATATTTCTTGTTTAGTTTAGGCAATTGTAAGTGTAGGTTACTTATATAGAATGAGCAATGTCAGGGAGGAGACAAACCAGAGACCAGCAGCAGGGATGATGATGATGCAGGGTCTTCCCAGGTAAGGACAGGTTATAACATGCTGAGAAAAATGTATTTATTACAGGGAGAAACAATGCAGATTTCAGATCAGGTTTTTTTTTTTTACATATATTTCAGAATTACTCTCATTCACACTCCAAATAATTTTTGTCTGTATTATAGATAGCACAGAGAGAAGAGCCTGTGTCAGGGCAGAGACCAGACTACAGTACTGATAGTCAGGGACAGCCTGCAGACAGTGACAGAGAAGGGGATGGAGCTTCTTTTACCACACTAAAGCCACATCATCCAGATCCCAAGACCATTGTGTGTCAAAAGTTGGCTAATAAAACTCTAAGATTTCAGAGACAGTGGTATGAGGACTTCCCTTGGCTTCATGTCATCCCAGGAGTTGAAGGAGTACTATGCTTTTACTGTCAGAAAGCTTTTTTAAAGAAGACGTCACAGCTTGCAAAAAACACAGACCAGAAATTCATTTCTACTGGTTTTAAAAACTGGAAGAAGGGCCGTGAAAGATTTGCATTACATGCTAGATCAGAATGTCACAAAATAGCCTTGACAACCCAAATCTATGAGACTAGATCAGTGGATGTGCAACTGTCTAACGTGCGGGCATCACAGCAAGAGAAGGCACGATCCTGTCTTTTAAAAATAATCCGTGCTGTGCAGTTCTTGGCAAGGCAGGGTCTAGCCCTAAGAGGGCACAATGAAAGTGAAGGAAATTTTGCACAGCTGTTGGGATATAAATCTGAGGATGACCCTGAACTAAGAAAATGGTTGAGTTCTCGAGAGGACTACACAAGTCCCAAAGTTCAAAACGAGATCCTGAGTCTATTGAGCCACTCAGTAGTACGTGAAATTGTGGAAAACATCAGGTCACTTCCACAACTGCAGTTTTCTGTGATTATGGATGGAACACAAGATGTATCAGGAAAAGAGCAGGAGGCAGTAGTTGTGAGATATGCTGATC
>JBBPBX010103793.1:0-11831 GCA_038048925.1 Garcialebias charrua | reverse complement strand
CACACACACACACAACAAGAAGGCCACAGGTTCAACATCCACCCGAAGACGTTTACGTTTTCTCCCACAGACCCAAATCTTTAAGCTGTCAGTGTTTTATCATTTTTAGTTGTTTATTTGGACGAGAGCTTTAAAAATGGAGCAGGCTTGATTTGTTTTATTCACCGTTAATAAAGTTTATTTATTTGCATTAGTCAGAAATCCAAAACTGTATTTCTTCCCTTCTGATGACAGCCTGTTTGTTTGTTTGTTTGTTTGTTTGTTTGTTCCAGGCGGTCACACGTCAGAGGTGCTGCGGCTCATGGAGCACCTGTCTGCGGCGTACACGCCTCGTCATTACATCATCGCTGACACGGACAGGATGAGCGAGGAGAAGATCTGCACGTTTGAAAGCTCCAGAGCGACGTCACACTCTGACACTCACGTATGTTGCTGCTCGTCTGATCGCACCGCCGGCACCACCAGCACCACCAACATCTGCTGAAACATCTGCTGAAACATCTGCTGAAACATCTGCTGAAACATCTGCTGAACCAGGCCCGTTAAAGGGGGTTCAGTAGAAACGTCGTGAACAATAAATATCTTACCTGTCACTGTGCAGTCCGTCACAAGAGTCTGTTTACAATTTAATGCTGAGTTTTGTAACACTGGCTGACGTTTACCTGGGTCCGTTACCATGGCAACACATGCTGTAAACCTAACCAGCAGCACAGCAGGTAGACTACATGTGTCATCACAACTCCTGTCAATCAATCAGTGTCCCTAAAACATAAATAAAATGTCAGGGTGCAAACAAATAATCAATAATTTAGTTTTAGTAGTGATGAGCAAATGAAGCTCCTTGGCGCCATCTTGTGGCTGAAGGTCTAAAGAGCAGCTTGAAATGGACCTCTTCATCGTTGGTGTCCAACTCACGCAGCTGCCGGTTCAAATCCTGGCAGGTTTCTGTCTATCATCTGTCACTGTGGCACTTTGAACATGTACTGTTCACTCGCTGCTTTGTTATCGCCATGGAAACACACTGAGTCACATGATGGTTCCTCATGAGAAATGAATGAGATTTGAATGAAATGAATGAGAAATGAATGAATGAGATGAATGAATGAGAAACTGTCATTCTCCATTAAAGGTCAACGGGAATGATGGTTCCTCGTGGACCTTTGGATCAGGCACCAACCAACGCAGTGACGTTGAAGCTCTGGATGTCCTTGATCACGTGACTTTTTCCAAACGAGTGAAGCTCAGAGCTTCAGAAACTCACTTGCCCCGGAGCTTCAGTCTAAGAACTGAAGCCAGCAGGGTTGCTGGTTTGGCTCATTTAAACTGTTTTCAGTGTAATTCAGCAAAAAATGTGCTCTCTCCACTTCCTTCTGGTAGTTTGAGCTTCTTTCTGCCTTTTCAGCTTTTTTGTTGTTGTAGTTGCTAAATTCAACTTTTTTATCTCATTTCCTAATTTTTGTGCTAATTTCTGCTTATTTAAACCTAATTCGGCAAATATGTGTTCTTTCTGCCTTCTTCTGCTAGTTTAGGCTTGTTCCTCCATTTTAGCTACATTTCAGCTGTTTATCAGCAAGTTCTTCAGTGATAAGGATTCATTCTGCATTTTTGCAGGAAATGTCATTTCTGTAGTTATTTATATATATATATATATATATATTAGGGATGCACCGATATATACTGTATATATATATACATATATATATATATATATATATATATATATATATATATATATATATATATATATATATATATATATATATATATATATATATATACAGCTAACCCTCGACCTACGTCAGGGATAGGGACCTACGTGTGTGACTTAGGTCGATTTTGTCGTACCTCGCGGACCAAAAACACATGCCTATCGTAGGTCCGCGTTTCTGACATAGGTCGCGGTTATACCGCTAACGGAGCGCCGCACACATATTTAATGGCATGAGACTGAACAAGCAGACATACTAAGGCCATAAACACGCACAGAACTGCACAAAAAAATAAAAAATATAATGTCTTACTTTGAGCCGGTGGCCCCGACTGCCAGGCGGACATTTGCGGCGAGCTCCCGGCCGCAGATGGATCCTCCGCGGCATGTCGGCTCGGTGTCTTCGCCTGTGTTAGCTGCTTTGTTAGCTGCTGTCGTTAGCATGTCGGGCGGCGTTGTGGCCGCCGATCGCGGGGCGATCCGCGGCTGCTCCTCCGGACCTGAGACGTCCACAGAGTTGACCGAGTGTTTCCAGCTCATTTATCCGTATGAGGCAACCCTGATCGGGCACACGGAGCCAGCTGACAGTAGCCTCCGGAGCTCCATTGACCGCAGTACAGTTGTAAAATGGCAACCGGAAGTGGCGAGCGGAAACCGGAAGTTGCGTAAATACGATTAATTTCTTATCAAAACGTAAAATTAATAATTATACTTTATTTATAAAGCCATTTAAAACAACCACAGCTGCAACAAAGTGCTATACACATGAAATTAATAACTTTTAAACACACAAAAAAAAAATAATAATAATATATATATATATTTTTTTTTAATCATATTTTTATTAAATATGATAAAATCGTAAGTCTGAGTTGCCGTAGGTCGCAGGTGTCGTACCTCGAGGGTTACCTGTATATATATATATATATATATATATATATATATATATATATATATATATATATATATATATATATATATATATATATATATATATATATATATATATATATATATATATATATATATATATATATATATATATATATATATATATATATATATATATATATATATATATATATATATATATATATATATATATATATATATATATATACATATATATATATATATATATATATATATATATATATATATATATATATATATATATATATATATATATATATATATATATATATATATATATATATATATATATATATATATATATATATATATATATATATATATATATATATATATATATATATATATATATATATATATATAT
This sequence comes from Garcialebias charrua, assembly GCA_038048925.1. Taxonomy (NCBI): domain Eukaryota; kingdom Metazoa; phylum Chordata; class Actinopteri; order Cyprinodontiformes; family Rivulidae; genus Garcialebias; species Garcialebias charrua. The sequence goes on along the minus strand of JBBPBX010103793.1, from coordinate 8,826 downwards.
ATATATATATATATATATATATATATATATATATATATATATATATATATATATATATATATATATATATATATATATATATATATATATATATATATATATATATATATATATATATATATATATATATATATACAGTATATGCTTTAAAATATTTTCACATTGAACTGTTCAAATTTTCACCTTCTAATTTTCTGACAGTAGACGAGTTGCTTGAGTGTTTTTAAGACGTGCCGACCTGTTAAAGGATCCAGAAACTAGATGTAGACTTTATTTTGAAACAAACACAGAGGTGAAGTGTAGCTTCGGCTGTGAGCCTGATGGAAGCAGCTTCAGTACCACAGTCAAACGTTTGGGTTTCTGAACATTCAATCTGAAACCAGTTTGTTTCTCTGGTTCTGTTCAGTTCACCATCTGTCGGATCCCCCGGAGCAGAGAGGTGCACCAGTCCTGGAGCTCCACGGTCATCAGCACCCTGAACGCCCTCCGCTTCTCCCTCCCCTTGGTCTTCAGACTCCAGCCGGACATGGTCAGAACCAGAACCAGAACTGTTCACATCCTTTTGAATGAGCATCGGCTCTGTCAGTTTCTGCAGCTGTTGAACTGCTTCAGCAGAGAACACACTCATTTATGTTCACAATGCTCATGTTTTAACCCTGCACACACACATGTTCACATGTTTTAACCCTGCACACACATGTTCACACATGTTTTAACCCTGCACAACCTGCACACACATGTTCACACATGTTTTAACCCTGCACAACCTGCACACACATGTTCACACATGTTTTAACCCTGCACAACCTGCACACACATGTTCACACATGTTCACACATGTTTTAACCCTGCACAACCTGCACACACATGTTCACACATGTTTTAACCCTGCACAACTTGCACACACATGTTCACACATGTTTTAACCCTGCACAACCTGCACACACATGTTCACACATGTTTTAACCCTGCACAACCTGCACACACATGTTTTAATCCTGCACAACCTGCACGCACATGTTCACACATGTTCACACATGTTCACACATGTTCACACATGTTCACACATGTTTTAACCCTGCACAACCTGCACACACATGTTTTAATCCTGCACAACCTGCACGCACATGTTCACACATGTTCACACATGTTTTAACCCTGCACAACCTGCACACACATGTTCACACATGTTTTAACCCTGCACAACCTGCACACACATGTTTTAATCCTGCACAACCTGCACGCACATGTTCACACATGTTCACATATGTTCACACATGTTCACACATGTTTTAACCCTGCACAACCTGCACACACATGTTCACACATGTTTTAACCCTGCACAAGCTGCACACACATGTTCACACATGTTTTAACCCTGCACAACCTGCACACACATGTTTTAATCCTGCACAACCTGCACGCACATGTTCACACATGTTCACACATGTTCACACATGTTTTAACCCTGCACAACCTGCACGCACATGTTCACACATGTTCACACATGTTCACACATGTTCAAGTGAATGTTCAGGAGTTATGTTAAATAGATGACGTTGACATGTTACAGCACCTCCCAGGTTTGTCTCTCGTTATGAACAGCTGGACTTGTGCTCTGTGGATGCAGATGTTGCTCTTCACATCCAGGAAGCTTCATTACTTCAAAGTGGAGAGTTTTAAATTGTGTCACGTGTTCATGACGTCGCCTCACAGAGTCCCCAGTAACTCAGGGAAACTCCAGGAAATAACTAAAACATCAAAAGTCAGGGACAACTTGAGGAATCTGGACAGTGATCTGCTGTTAGAAGATCTTCCTGAGATCTGAACATGTTTGTGTATTGATGCTACACCTTCAGTGTACACAGCAGTACTGCGGCAGCATTTAGTTTCTGATCTTATACCATTTAGTTCATTACTAGGAGCGTCGTCTCTGAGTGTGACTCTGCACGTGAGACATGAAGTTCTGAGCGATTCGTGGCTCAAACGTCTTCTGGGACTTCAGGATTAATTCAAACAAAACTCCTGGAAATTAGTTTAATTTGCTGCTGGGAACCCTGCTGATGGGAAGAGAACCGTTTGCCCCGCCAGAATAAAAGTCCACTTGCTTAGTCTTTTTGTCCCTACCCTCTGTGCACGTTGTGAACATGATAACTTGAGGTACAAACTTCTACTGTGGTTTGATGCTGCATCGAGACGTAATAAATGTTCCTCTGGAAAACTGGGTTGCCATGTCAACTACCAAGATGGCTGCCTCAGTATGAACATACATGCCTCCTGTCATTTGAGGAAACTGCTTTTAGTTTTATATTGCCTCAAAGTTTAAATTCCTCAAATGACTGGGCCAAAGATGAACCTATGCTGGTTAAAGCCCCCGTTGGCCACCCCCTGACTCCACCACTGCACCTGGTGGTGGATAAAATGTCTCCGTCCTCTGTCCAGGCCTTTGGGAGCATGGGTGTCCCAGAAGGCTGCTCAGACAGATTAAAACAGATTAGAAGATTTAAGGGACACAGTTGTTTCATGTGTAAAAGTCCGTTGAGTATTAAACCACCTGCAGTTTCTTTCTCTGTTCTTCTCCACAGAGGAACTCCTCCCTCCTAAATGTCTCCTGCACCAAAACCAGTAAGGTTGACTTGAACTCCAGTCCAGAGAAACACTCGTGTCCAACACTACAAACATCCAGTGTTCAGATCCCTCAGAGATCAGAGGGATCTCTTGTGATCTTGTAGGGTTTGCCGTGTCCTGAGTGACTGAACGCATCAGCGTTGAGCTCGTTGGTCCGGCCCCCGTGTTCAGCCCCAGAGCAGCCGTTCACTTCAGACATGATAGAGCTGCGTGATGACTTCTCCAGCTGCAGAGCACCTCACCCAGCAGTCCCTCTGGCGCCACATCGCTCTGAGGCGCCTTCTTGGTGCTCGTGAGTCACAAGCAGAAGACGTGTGTTGGTTCTTGTTGCCTTTTCATTCTAGAACATGTAATTAGCGTGTTTACTGGCAGGCAGACACTTCAGCTCCTCGGTTCAATTCCAAAGCCTGTTGGCTTCTCAGGGTGTGTGTCACGTCCAGACAAGAACAACTGGCTGCCAGTAAACTGTTGGAGGTCAACCTGTCTGAGGCCGTGCTTCTCTGAATGCCTCCCCTGGGTTGTGGGCGGAGCTTTTGCCTCAGGTGGAGGACGTCAGGTATTTGTTCCTCATTGATGGAGCTGGAGATGTGTTGGGGGACCTCGTCCTCAGTAATGAGGGTGTTGCTTCAGTCAGTCGTAGTGAAGAAACAGTTGTGTTGAACAGCAAAGCTTTGGATTCACTGGTCTGACTACGTTCCAGCCCTCACCTGCGTCCAGGAGGTTTGGATCAGGACTGACAGAACCAGATTATTATTATTCTGTATTATTCTTGTGTGACGCCGTTTGTCTCGTTGGAGTTACCGTAGTTTCCTGTTGCAGTAAAACTACATTTTACGTGTTTTACTTCACAGTAAACAAAAGATGAAAACGTCAGAGCAAAGCTGTCTTTGGTGACGGTTTGAAACTTTTACATTTGTGGATAAATTACAAGTGGTCAACATGATGCTAATCGGGTTAGCTTCTTCTTCTGTAGCGTTTTTAATGTTGAGTTAGCAGCAATGCTAACGGTTGGTCCGCAGCCTCTGCTTGATGGTGTTTTTGGACGTATGTTGTGAGGCAGGTGAAATAAGACATGTAGGATAATCAGAACACGTCAATAATCATTGAATCATGGTCTTACGTGAAAATCCTAATCTCAGCTGTTTGCACTCCTTTCAGATTATTTCTGCTAACTACAACATTTTGTGCTTCTTCTAACTTCAGCTTGTTATGCTACTTTCAGCTCATTTCTGCAAGTTTCAGCTTTTTCAGCTACTACTGTATTTAGCTGTTTTATGCTAATTTTTAGCCTGGTTAAAACCAGACCCTGTCCTTCACTTCGCTTCAGACAAGGGTCTGGACTTTCTCCATTGAAAAACGATTCTTGCTGGAGGCGTGGCCTCTGCTGATGGCTGCTCCCCCGTGGTCTGCTGAACTTGACTTCAGCTCCGCCTCCTGCTGAATTTTCTCTCGCTCCGTTGTATATTCTGTGTTTATATGATAATTAAACGTCCTAATAAAATAAAATAAAACCATGGAGCGCTGGTCCAACACACCAGAAGACCAGGAAATCTGATGGGACTCGGGCAGCAACTTAAAACCTGACTTTAATTCTCTCGTGACAACCTGAGGCATTTCATTTCACTCACGGAGGGAGAGGAGGAGAAGGAGGAGGGAGGAGGGAGCGATTACTTGACTTTTGGGGAAAAAAACAAAAGAAAACTCCAGATAAGGGATTAAGAAGGGGAAATTAATAAATTTGTGTCACATATCAAACAGTCCTGCATCGCTTTGAATGAGAACATGCGGCTGCGCGCTGGGACAGGTGGGGGCATTTCCTTATCAGCGGAGGGAGAGAAGGAGGAGGAGGAGGGAGCGAACACTTGACTTTTGGCCAAAAAAACAAAAGAAAACTCCAGATAAGGGATTAAGAAGGGGAGATTAATACATTTGTGTCATTTATACAACAGTCCTCCTGCATCGCTTTGCATCGCTTTGAATGAGAACATGCGAATGCTCGCTGGCTGCGCTGGGACAGGTGGGGGCGTGGGTTAGGGGCCAAAAACTCCGCCCCTTCTGTTCTCTGATTGGTCCGGTCAAAAATCTACCGGAGAAATCCTTGTCTATGAGAGAAGTCCCAGACTGTGCAGTGAAGGGAAATGAGAATTGAGCGGAGCTGTGCAGGAAGGCGAGGGCCAGGCTAGCTAATTTTAGCTTTTTCAGCTAATTCCATATTTTTTGCACTCTTTTCAACTTTTTCAGCTTATTTCAGTAAAACTGTGCTCTCTCCACTTCCTTCTTCTAATTTAAGCTTGTTCTACCTTTTCAGCAACATATTCTTTTAGCATACCCTGATGCATGCTCAAATGCATCTCACTCATTCTTTTAGCATTTTTAGCTAATTTCCACAGTTTTCAGATAAACTCAAGTTTCTCATGGTACCTACCGGTACTTCTGCTACTTTCAGCATAATTAACTTATTCATGCTAGTTTCAGTATATTTCTGCTAGTTTCAGCAGTTTCTGCTATTTCAGCTACTGTTTATTTAGTTGTGCTAAGTTTAGCCTTTTCAGCTAATTCCACATTTTTTAGCTCATTTCAGCTCCTTCCAGTTCCTTCTTGTAGTTTAAGCTATTTCTACGGTTTCAGCTATTTGTTTAGCTAATTTCAGCTTTTAGCTAATTTCTACAAATGTAAACATAACTCAGTAAACATGTGTTCTTTCTGCTTTCTTCTGCTAACTTAGGCTTGTTCTTCCATTTCAGCATGTTTCAAGCTAATTTCAGCTGTTTCTTAGCAAGTTCTTCAGCAATAAGCATTTTCACAGGAAATGTAGTTTCTCTTGTTACTTTTAAAGCAAAGTGATGATGATCAGTTGAATCAGAACCCAACCAGCTGGAGCGAGCGTGGAGCTTCCACCTGAATAAACACGACGACGACGCAGACGCAGCACATGCTGAACTTTGTGTCACTCTGCTGTTTGTGTGTTTGTGTGTTTGTTCAGGTGCTGTGTAACGGCCCAGGGACCTGCATTCCTCCGTGCGTGGCGGCTCTGCTGCTGGGAGTTCTGGGAGTGAAGAAAGTCCTCATCGTGTACGTGGAGAGCATTTGCCGAGTGCAGACGCTGTCCCTGAGCGGACAGATCCTGTACCTGGTGTCAGACTATTTCTTCGTGCAGTGGCCGTCCCTCAGGGACAAATACCCCAAATCTGTTTTCCTTGGAAGAATAGTCTAAAACCACGTGTTACACACAAACACACACTGTGTTGTTGTGCTGTCTAACTTGTTGCTGCTCTGTCTGTGTTCACCTGTGATGTTTGTGCACATTTAAGATTCAATAATAAAAAGATGTGAAATAAATATGACCTGTCAAAACGCAGTTTTAGCTCCTGACCCTAAACCACTAAAAGTAGAGGGTCAAAAGTCCTCTACAACCAGTGACGTAATAAACCCAGGTCGCTCTGACTGGTCGTATCTGATTGAAGGTGAATTTTCATTCAACCTTTATTTAGGCAGGTTAATCTCATTGAGCCTCGAGGACTCATTTACAAGAGAGACCTGTCTACAAACTAAAGAATGATGACAACAGCAACAATAGAGTTTCCTTGAACAATCAACAATGGACAATCATAGAATTTGCCTAGGAGGCAGCTCCACAGACAGTGTATAGTATAGACCAGGGGTCTGCCACCTTTACCATCAAAAGAGCCATTTCTGCCCTTTCCTTCACTAAATTAAACGTGTCCAGAGCCGCAATACCTGCTACAACAGTCATTATCAACTGGTGGCCCGGGGGCCATTTTAAGTTTGCTAGAGGGGCTTTTCTGGCCAGTAGCTGTGAAATTATAAAACTAAAAACATATAATGATTGTTAACGGTTATTAATATTTTTACATTTTGAGACAAAAGAAAACATTGGATTCCATCCATCTTCCATTCATCTGTCCAACGTCTTGTATCGTCTTGTATTTTGTCAATAAAAAATACTAAAACGGTGAACTGTGCAGACAAATGTGCTTTTCATAAAATTGTGGAGTACCTTATTTTTTTGGACTATAAGGTGCATTTAAAATCCTTTAATTTTCTTAAAAATTGTCAGTGAGCCTTATAATCCAGTGAGTCTTCTGTATTCATTCTGGTTGTGCTTACTGACCTCAAACCGATTGTATGTGGTTATTATTAGGGGTGCACCGATTTCAATTTTCTGGCCGATCACCGATTTTTAGAAAGTCTGACCTGCCGATTCCAATTTTGGCCGATACAGATTTTCAGTTGTTAAAAGTTCAAAATGCACCCTAAATTTTCATGATTTTCCGACCTTTGCGGAGGCAGATGCGATCAGTAGATAAAATCGGCTTCTCATTTAAAGATCGGCCGATCACCGATCTCCCCAAATTAAGGAAATCGGGGCCGATCGATCGGCTGGCCGATTTATCCCTAGTTATTATGAATGAGTTGGATAAAGTTTGACTTATTAATTGACTGTTTTGTTTTGATAATGCGCCTTATAGTCCAAAAAATATGGTAATTGCGTATCCTACTTTGAAGAATAAAGTTAAAGTGAGTATAATTTACTTTGTGTATTATCCACATACAGGGGGTCCCCGACTTACGAGCGAGTTCCGTTCCTACGAGGTGCTCGTAACACGAAATCTCGTATGTCGGAACCCGAAACACGTGTTGCTCGTAAGTCTGGATTTTCGGTCGTAGGTCGGAAAATTTATGCTAGCGCTACTACGAACACTCGTTTTTCATCACAAACGTACATATTAGTTCATAAACATGCTCAGAAACTTGTTTCCAAACAGTTAGCTAACACACTTTCATCTAAAAACACATAAAAGTGCTGTATTTTCTGTATGTTCTGTACAACTTTACTGTTCGTTAGTGAGCTCGTAAGTCTGGAACCTCGTATTTTGATGCGCTCGTAAGTCGGGGATTACCTGTATTTGCAAAGGAGTTGACGGGAAAACTGTTAAACTAGTCATTTTTTGTGGGTACAACATCCTATAAAATTCAGTTTTGTGTTAGTTTTGGTCAAAGCTTGAAAGAGCCGCTGCAGAGGGACCAAAGATCCGCAGGTTGCAGACCCTTCAAGGGTACATACGTGTACGGTACAGAATGTCTGTGAGCTCCTCCTTTTTTTTCCCCGTACATCACTTCTGGCCGGTTCATCGCCCGGCTAACAGAAAAGGGGCGCACCTTGTGACGTCTCGTGCTGTGATTGGCTGCTGTCGACCAACAGGGCTGGACGACACTTTTGTTTTTTATAACAGTTCTCGGATCTTTGGTTCTGTGTTAAAATCTGTTCCTGGAGTTGGATTGTTCTTTCCAGGTCGTGACGTGGTTCCATCAGCAGAACTTTGACTGTTGTCCCGGGTTAGACCAGAACATGACCCATTTCAACAAAGGACCAGCCTACGGCCTGTCCGCTGAAGTCCGGAGTAAAGTAAGTGTCTTGTTCTGTGCTAACTAAGTCCTGGTTCTGTTCTCTGGTTCTGCTCGGAACTCTCTGGTTCTGTTGAAGTCTTCACTTCCTGTGCAGATAAACTCAACTCCAGAATCTCGTTAGTTTTCACAAGTTTTGTCGTGTCAGAAAGTCCAAACCAGATGAGTTTAGTTCGTCCGGACCTGGCTCCAGTAGAACCAGAGAGCAGAACCTCTGCTCCAGGCTCGGTTCTGAGGGTTCGCAGATGAAGTGTTTCCTGTGAGTTTGGAGCAGGTTCTGCTCGTGTCATGTTGCTCTTCATCATCACGTGTGTGTCAGTCTGTTAGCAAAATATCCTCTGAACCATCAGAGACCACCGAGGAGACAACCATCAAACTTTACCGTCAATTCAAGATGGCCGCCACAGCTACATGACCTGTTGAGTCTGTGAGTGAGTCAAACAGGTTCATCCATCATCCATTCATCCATCATCCATTCATTCTTCATCCATTCATTCATCATCCATCCATTCATCATCCATCCATCATTCAGCCATCCATCCATCATTCAGCCATACATCATTCAGCCATCCATTCATCATCCATTCATCCATCATCCATTCATTCATCATCCATCCATTCATCATCCATTCATCCATCATCCATCCATTCATCATCCATTCATTCATCATCCATCCATCATTCAGCCATACATCATTCAGCCATCCATTCATCATCCATTCATCCATCATCCATCCATTCATCATCCATCCATCATTCAGCCATCCATCC
>JBBPBX010103792.1:0-11831 GCA_038048925.1 Garcialebias charrua | reverse complement strand
TCAAAGATATTGTAATCCATTCAGTTGTTCTGCGATGCTGATGAACAAGGCCTTCAGAGCAGGCCTGAGGTTAAAATTAGAACATCGTGTTCTCCTGGCTTTTCATCCAAGGTCAGTCAGCTTCTAGCTGGCAGGTCTCACTCCGTGGTCAGACCGAGTGACCCAAAACAATAACAGATTTTCCAATCTCCAGGATCCATTCGGCAAAATCAGCTTTAATCCACCAAAGATTGTTTTCGAAACATTCAGCTCGCTGCAGCCGCAACGAGCACTCCTTTTGTCCAGGAGAAAAACTCTTTTTGAATTAATCCAATTTTCCCAAAGTATCCAGCAAATTCAAAGAATCCTTCATGACTCAAGCAACTTCAAAAGATGTTGTTTTGTTCCACAAAAATATTTTTAGATCAGGAAAAATAGTCTTCCACAAAAAGGCAGCTTTTAATCCATTAGATAATGTGGTAATTCCTGGAAAAATTAGTTAAAAATCCATTACGAGAGGCCTTTAACAGTGGTTAGAAGATGAACAGGGACACTGCGTTCTCCTTATCTTCCCAATTTTTCCCAAACATTCAGCTTGCTGCAGTCTGATCTCTCGACGCACAAAACTTCTCTTTAAACTCTTCCAGATTTAAAATCAATCAACTCTCTGAATCCATCAAGGTTTTCAGCAAAATAGTATATTCCTTTAAATGATGTTTTAATCCATCATTTGTTCTGCGGTACTGACAAACAAGGCTTCAGAGCAGGCCTAAGATAAGAAAGCACACCGTGTTCCTATCTAAGTAAACAGCCTGTCAGCGCTCGGAGCTTCTCCCAAAATCACTTTAATTTTTCATCAACAGAGGAATCCTTGTAACTGATGTTTTTCGGTTTCCAGATAGTAGCAGTCTTGTTGCTTGTTATACTATATTTAATATAATTTTAATGCTCTGGACAAGAATGGGAATATTTCCTTACCTTCTGTTCGGCAAATCCACAAGGGCCATTTACCAAAGGCAAGGAAAAAATACCTCAATCCTGAATCAAGATTTGAGGCTATATTCCAGCTCTGTAATTAATCCAATTTTTGAAGAAGAATAGCAAGGGATCCAGGCTGAAGCAAAAATATCTCCTTTTTTGTCCAAGGAGAGTCTTTTTAGAATATTCTATCTTCTTCTTTAGTTCCAGAGCGTCCGTCTTTGTCCAGTAATCCAAATGGTCTTCAAAAAATCTTCAGCCAACTTCTCTTCTTAAACAGCCTTATTTATACTCAAGAAAAGGGTTTGACCCCCACTATTCTAGACCATCATGTCATTTTCCTGTCATTCTATTGGTCAATAGTGAGGTAACTTTTTACCCCTCCTCTCAGCAGAGAATGACCTAATGCCATCTGTAATCTGGCAAAGTTCCAATTTTTTCAGTCAGAACAAGTTTTCAACTTTCACCCAGATCCTCAACTTTTACCTAAATTTACTCAAACTGTGGAAAAAACACTCTTTCAACGTGCTATGTAATATTTAAAACTATTTTTCAACCCTCAGCAGTGGAGAACCTCTTTGGTTTACTGTGAATCTTAAAAGAAAACATAATAGAACATACACTTTAATCATACTATTCAGTTATATATCTCCAGTTAATCATAGGACACACATTTCACATAACCATTGCATGTCTGATTTTCTTTGTTGTAAATGCTTGCCCTTTCTAACAGGCCTTGAATCAACAAGTGCTCTATTCCTGCAGTTTCTCCCCTGCTCTGGAAAAAGTGTGCACTTTTTAATCTCATCTGACCTATTTCTGCTCAGAGAGACCTGCTTGAGTGCATGTTTATTATTATTATAACTCCTTGTGTGTTTTCTCTGTGTGCAAGCTCATATCCTGATAAGAAGCCTCAGCTGTCTGCAATAACGCTTTGCTTCTGAATGTTTTAGTATGGATTTTAATAATTCTTTGTTAAAATAAACTTTGTTACTTTTAAACAGTCCTTGAAGCAAAAACACAAAAACTACCTTTTACAGTGACTCTTTTCTGTAGCTGTGTGAAAGTGCACAGCCCTCACTCTGAACAGACCCGAGTGTGTGTGTGTGCGCACGTGCACGTGTGCGTGCGTGTGTGTGTGCGCGTGCGTGTGTGTGCATGCGTGCACGTGTGCGCGTGGGTGTACGTGTGTATGCGCGTACGTGCCTGCTCCATGCTCTGCCTCTGTCAAAACACCAAAACTAACTAGTTTAAAGGTCTTTCTCTGTAACCAAACTCTCATTGCATCTCTGCAAGTCAAACTTTCTGCAGAACATGTAGAGTTTTACATGTTCTGTTCTGTTATTGGTGTGAGATGATAGATTCACTACTTTTTAAATACTTTAAGAACTATTTTCTTTCTTCTTGATGAGAAGCCTAAGCTCTCTGCAACAAATGTTATCTCCTTTGCCCTATATTTTCTCAGGGAGAGACCTGCTGCCTTTCAGAGGCCTTGGCTCCTCCGCCCAGGCCTGACCCAATCTTATCTCCTATAGCACAGGGTTAACTGCCATACAATAACACAAAAGATGGTTTACCAAAATACAGACAAAGCATATAAAAAGTAAAAAGAACATACATCATGTTTTTCTGCTTATGAGTTTAAAATGCCATATAAATTAAACTAATCTAGGGTTACTGACGGTGTGTTATTACACCCTGCTCTCAGCCCTGTGCCAAAGGCAACTTACCATGTGTGTGTATATGTGTTGTAAAGATTTTTGTAGCAGTATAAGTCTGTTTTCAACCCAAAAGTCCTACATATTTTGACACCCCACACACGTCATCCCGTAAGCTCCGTCAACATTCCAATATACTTTGGCAGCACGGTGGCACAACTGGTAGAGCTGCTGCCTCTCAGCAAGAAGGTTGCCGGTTCAAATCCCGGTCCGGGGCCTTTCTGGGTGGAGTTTGCATGTTCTCCCCGTGCATGCGTGGGTTTCCTCCGGGTACTCCGGTTTCCTCCCACAGACCAAAAAACATGCTTGTTAGGCTGATTGGTGACTCTAAATTGACCCTAGGTGTGAGTGTGAGAATGGATGGTTGTTTGGTGTGAGTGAGACAGGTCCCTCTTGTAAATGAGTCCCCGTGACTCAACGAGGCTAGCCTGTATAAATAAAGGTTGAATGAATGAATGAAAATACATGACATCCCCCTTTTCCTTAGTCTTACAATTTCTTCCTCAATACATTTAACCATCAGTTTTTTTTTCCATCAGCTTCTCGCCTTCTGGCTTACCAATACACTTCCTTAGTCACAAGACAACTTAAAACAACTTACATTTCTTAGAACAATGAATATACATTTTCTCTTTTTTTTATTAATTTTTTTATACAAAATCACGAAACCTCTCTGGAGTCTTTCTGATTCTCTGGGGTCTGATTACTTTTTTCATTTCTAAGTCTTGAGTGCCCTCTTGTGGTGTTGCAATGTAAGTGTCCTCTTCTTTCTCTGCCTCAAAGTCATTATTTTCAGAAAACATTCTTTGTCCACACTCTCCTAGTCTCATATTTTCTTACATGTGTGATGTTTCGGTGATACCGAGCTCCTGTTGGTGATTCAACCACAACTTGGTTTCCCGATTTGCTCACGACTTTGTATGGTACTGCATTAAATGGTGTTGTTAATTTGTCAACTTTTTCCTGTTGAACCAGCACTGTGTCTCCCAGCTCTACTTTTGAATATTGAGCTCCTCTCCAGATGTCAGCATAACTCTTCGCTTTTCCTTTCTGTTCTACGTCTCTGTCACGTACATCCAATGCAGCTGTGTTTGTCTCACTCATGTCCGGTAATTTTCCTCTCATTTTTCTGTTGAATAAAAGTTCTGTAGGACTTTTGCCTGTGGTTGCATGTTCAATACTGCGATAAGCTGTAACATATTTTCTTAATTCTCGTTTCCAGTCTAATCCTTCAGCTTGTGCAATCCTGATCCTCTTCATCAGTGACGCGTTCTGACGCTCAACTTCACCGTTGGCTTGAGCCCATTTTGGTGTTGTCCTCACATGTTTGATTCCATTGTTCTCACAGTATTCTTTGAATAATTCTGATTTGAACTGCGGACCATTGTCAGATCTAATGGAAACTTGTAGACCATGTCTACTAAACATACTGTCAATTACCCAATTCTGAAGCAGTAGAAACCGTCAAAAAACGACTTCTACAAGATAAGGATTTGGACAAAAGGACCAACTTCACCCCAGAACATATTTGCACACTGCTGGATCTCTGCCTCTCCACCACTTATTTCAAGTTCAATGACAGTTTTTACAGACAGAAGCACGGCTGTGCCATGGGATCCCCAGTGTCACCCATTGTTGCCAACCTCTACATGGAGGAAGTGGAACAGAAAGCCCTAGACTCCTATGAGGGAACAGCGCAAAGCCATTGGTTCCGATATGTGGATGACACCTGGGTCCAAATCCAAACCAAGGAAGTAGAGGCGTTCACCAGACACCAGACACATTAACTCAGTGGATAACAACATCAAGTTCACCAGAGAGGATGCTAACGACAATAAGCTGCCTTTTTTGGACTGTTTGGTCCACATGGAAAGAGAGGACAGTCTTAACATTGAAGTTTACAGAAAACCAACCTACACAGACCAGTATCTTCTGTTTGACTCTCACCATCCAGTGGAGCACAAACTTTCTGTTATCAGAACTTTACAGCATCGGGCCGAACACATCCCCACGAAGTCAGAAGGGAAGGAAAAGGAACAGAAACACATCAAAAAATCTCTCCAAACATGTGGATATCCCAACTGGGCCTTTGTCAAGTCAGCGAGGAAGTCGACAAAACACAATAATGATCAGAAAAAGGACAACAGACGAAAAAACATTGTCATCCCTTATGTGGCTGGACTATCAGAGAATTTCAGAAGGATTTTCAACAAACACAACATCCCAGTACATTTCAAACCCAGCAGGACTCTCAGACAGAGGCTGGTACATCCTAAGGACAAAACACCTACACACAAACAGAGTGGTGTAGTTTATGCGGTCCAGTGCAACGAGGACTGTCCAGATCTCTACATTGGAGAAACTAAACAGCCTCTTCACAGACGAATGTCCCAACACAGGAGAGCAACCTCCTCTGGACAAAACTCAGCTGTTCACCTCCACCTCACGGACAAGGGTCACTCATTTGAGGACCAGAATGTGCACATTTTGGACAGAGAGCACAGATGGTTTGAGAGGGGGGTGAAAGAAGCTGTTTATGTTAAAAGGGAAAAGCCTTCTCTTAACCGAGGGGGGGGGCTCAGGTTTCAACTTTCAAAAACATATAATGCAGCTTTAAATCTGATTCCAAGACAGTTCACACCTGTTGAGAACAGAGTAGCTGCTTCTGTGGATTAGAGTAACAAAGACCTTAACAAACCCCCTACTGTTAAGCTGTGATGTGTTGTTGCGTCAATTTACATAGAATGGATATGTTATCTCCGGTATGTGTGGGCGTTATTTCAGCTTCCAAATTACATGTTGGTACGTGGCATGTCAGGCTGTATAAAACTTCTGTCTCACAGCTGCTCTTTTGAATTGAAAAAGCCCTTCGGATGAAGGGTGAAACATTTTCTGCAACAAATAAAGTCCAGTTGTTTTTTGTATTGAGCGCTTGTTTCTGATTTTATCATGTCCTGGACGACTGAGAATCTTCACCAGCGTACACAGTATATGTATGAGATAGTTGATATTGGTATAGAAACAAAGTGGCATTATGCAATAAGGCTAGTAAAAAGAATATATACTGTTTATCAGCAGTAGTGTAGATATAAAAAGTCTAGATGTAAACAGTAGTAATAAATGTAAACAGTAGTAATAAATGTCAACAGTAGTAATAAATGTCAACAGTAGTAATAAATGTAAACAGTAGTAATAAATGTAAACAGTAGTAATAAATGTAAACAGTAAATGTAAACAGTAGTAATAATGTAAACAGTAGTAATAAATGTAAACAGTAGTAATATGTAAACAGTAGTAATAAATGTAAACAGTAGTAATAAATGTAAACAGTAGTAATAAATGTAAACAGTAGTAATAAATGTAAACAGTGAATGTAAACAGTAGTAATAAATGTAAACAGTAGTAATAAATGTAAACAGTAGTAATAAATGTAAACAGTAGTAATAAATGTAAACAGTAGTAATAAATGTAAACAGTATTAATAAATGTAAACAGTGAATGTAAACAGTAGTATGACTATAGGCAGTAATGTAATACAAACATTAGTGCAAATATGAGAAGTAGTGCAAACTGAATGAGCACATGACCGAGAGTTTAGTGAATAACCCGTTTGATGACACAGAGTCCAGTGTTAAAAACTTTGTGTTGAGTGGTAATGTGTGAGAAAGTTTTTTGTGTTAAGGCAGTTCAAATGGGAGGGGAGGCAGAGCAGGCAGAGTGTTTAGCATTCTGACTGCCTGATGAACAGAGCTGTCTCTCAGTCTGCTGGTTCGAGCCTGGAGACTCCTCAGTCTCCTCCCTGATGGCAGCAGTCTGAAGCAGCTGTGTAGTGGGTGTGTGGGATCACCTGCCATGCAGTGGGCTTTCCGAGTGAGGCGTTTGCTGTGTAAGTCCTGCAGTGAGGGCAAGGAGGTGCCGACGATCTTCTCAGCTGCTCTCACAATGCGCTGGAGGCTCTTGCGGCAGGATGCAGTACATGCACCAAACCACACAGTGATGCAGCTGGTCAGGACACTTTCTATGGCACCTCTGTAGAAGGTGCACATGATGGGGGTTGAAGCTCCAGCCCTTTTCAGCTTGCGGAGAAAGTAGAGGCGCTGGTGAGCCTTCTTGGCCAGTGCTGCAGTGTTCCTGCTCCAGGACAGGTCCTTCGAGACGTGCACTCCCAGGAACTTGGTGCTGTCCACTCTCTCCACTGCGGTGCTGTTGATGGTCAGAGGGGCATGTTGTGCATCCCTCTTCCTGAAGTCCACGACAATCTCCTTTGTCTTCTCCACGTTGAGAGTGAGATTGTTGTGTCCGCACCACAAGGCCAAGCGGCTCACCTCGTTCCTGTAGTCCGTCTCATCGTTGTTGCTGATGAGACCCACCACTGTTGTGTCGTCCGCAAACTTGATGAAGTGGTTGGAGCTGTACGATGGTGTGCAGTCGTGTGTTAGCAGGGTGAATAGAAGGGGGCTCAGCACACATCCTTGTGGGATTCAATCTCCTCTTTCATTGCTTCTATCCATTTTTCAGCCTCAGGTGAATTTATTGCTTCTTTATAACTTTGGGGTGTATTAAGGGTAACATTTAGTAAAGTTTTTAACCAATTTCACTTTTTAAAATAAATAGTTTTTTTTATTTTTTAAACTAAAATAGGCCTATTGTTATCCATACCCGTCACCTACATCTTCAAACTTTTCACTTATCTCCACTTGTCACTTTTTTTGCTTTACTGAATTCAGAAAACCTGTAGATAAACATAGATATCTATTTAGAATAGTAATTATGCTTCTCAAATTTATTAGTTTGTAATGCGTAGTACACATTACAAACTAATGTGTACCAAATCACTAATTTGTGTACCAAATAGCAATGTTCCACAAATTAGTCAACATGAATAGGAAATAGCTTACAATACTGCACGTCACAGCTTATTTTTATCTGAATGTAGAGGCCAAAACATTACATTAAATGTCTCTCCTTTTAAAAATATCCAGTAAATATAAAGCTAACTGGGTTAACATTAGGTTAACCCACTGATGCTAAGCTAGTTTGTAGCAGATGCTAACAACCTTTCAGGCAGTGACTCACCTTTCCAGGTGGGTTTTCAGGTGGTGAATAAAATTAGATGTGGTGGAACCAGTGTCTTGTATTTTTATGCCACACACGCTGCAGTTTGCTGCTCTTCTATTTCAGAGAGAAAGTCAGAGTCAGAGAGAATTTATTGTCATTTGCACCGCATGTAGTACATGTGTTGAAAACGAGATTATGTACACAGGGTCCCAGTTACATCCAACAACAAATGCAAGAGAAATACAATAATAACATCTAGGATTAACTAAGAGAGACATCACATCAGCTAGTAATACACTAAGCCCTAATGTAGTAGAAAAACATCATTATAAACAGCAGCACGAACATGAGCAGATGGTCACAGATGAACGCAGCAACAAGAAACAGATCAGTACAGTATCAGTATGATGTGACATTTTGCAGTGTTTATTCTTATTATTTATTTATTCATGAGTCTGACAGCCTCAGGGTAGAAGCTGTTTCTCAGTCTAGTGGTTCTACATTTGATGCTCCTCAACCTCCGTCCCGAGGGGAGTGGTGCAAAGAGTGAGTGTGCTGGGTGAGTGAGGTCTTTCATGATGCAGGTGGCTCTTTTTCTGCATCTGGAGGTGTAAATGTCTGTGATGGTGGGGAGACTGACTCCCACAGACTTCTGTGCAGCCTTCACCACTCTCTGCAGAGCTTTTCTCTCTGCAACTGTGCAGCCTCCATGCCACACGTTGATGCTGGAGCACAGGACGCTCTCCACTGCACACCTGTAGAACGAGGTGAGGACTGGGCTTCTCAGACCGGCTCGTCTCAGCCGTCTGAGGAAGTAGAGTCTCTGATGACCTTTCTTGATCAGGCTGGTGGTGTTATTGCTCCAGCTGAGGTTATCATTCAAGTGTACACCCAGGTATTTGTAGCTGGAGACCACCTCCACCGCAGATCCACCTATATACAGTGGGGTGTGGGTGTGTTTGTTCCTTCTGAAGTCCACAATCATCTCCTTCGTCTTCTTCACATTCATGTGAAGGTTGTTCTCTTTGCACCAGCTCTCCAGATGTTCCACCTCCTGTCTGTAGCTGGATTCATCATTATCTGTGATGCATCCCACCACAGCTGTATCATCTGCAAACTTAACAATATGACAGCCTGGATGTGTGGCTATACAATCATATGTGAGCAGAGTGAACAGAAGAGGGCTCAGCACACATCCCTGAGGAGAGCCAGTGCTGAGGGTGATATTTGCTGCTTGTTCAAAGTTTTTATATCCAAAAGTTATTATGAACGGTGGAACAGAAGCATGCGTCCTAGCCGGCGCCGCCATGATTGTGATGGTTTGAGGCGCTTGCGTCACGTAACGTTACGGCAGCGGAACGTGAAAAGCACACAGACAGGGGGAGGAGAGATCCTCCCAGTCGGGAGAGAGATTAAAAATAAAAGATTGTTCACGAGTCTCAAATGGCGAGTCCAAGTCGAGTTGGAAGTCTTTTGAATGCAAGTCTAAGTCGAGTCTGAAGTCTCTGTTTTTGCGACAATGCAAGTCTAAGTTGAGTCTGAAGTCTCTGTTTTTGCGACTTAAGTGCGACTCAAGTACGAGTCCCAAACTCGAGTCCCCATCTCTGATCTCTGCTCTATGCCACACTGCAGTCACACTCATCACCAGTTTAATCCCAATCTTCCTCCTTCTCTGTAAATAAACAATTTAAATACCGTAAATTTTAAATAAACCACCCAAGCAGCATAGATTGTTTGTATAAAATAATATACAGTATAGAGAAGAGCAACAGGAAAGTAAAGTTTAACCCTTCACGCAGCCGATGCAGCATGGAGCAGATATGTACTTCTTGATCAATTACACTGTAACAACTGAACATAGAAGTTCTAAAATCCATCCATCCATTATTTTTTACTCGCTTCTTCCATTTTGGGTCACGGGGTCACCGGTGCCCATGTCCAGCATTCACTGTGTGAGGGGCGAGGTACACCCTAGACAGGTTGCAAGTCATTCACTGGGACACATTGAGACAAATGAGACAAACAACCATTCACTCTCTCACTCACAACTAGGGACAATTTAGAGTTACCATCAGTCTAACAGGCATGTTTTTAGTCTGTGGGAGGAAACTGGATAGCCCAGAGAAAACCCACGCATGCACGGAGAGAACATGCTAACTCCACACAGAAAGGCTTCCGGACTGGGATTTGAACCGGGGACCTGCTTGCTAAGAGACAGGAGCTCTACCAGTGGTGCCACCATGCTGCCCAGGTTCTAAGTCATTTAAAATAATTTATTTCAAATAAAAAATCCATGTTGCTCATATGGTTCATCAATCAATCAGGCAATTGTGTGTCATGTTCAATCTTACTTTGAAAACCCACAAAAGAGCGAGTCTGCAAAAGTTGAACCGCAAAGTTGCGAGGGACTACTGTATTGCCAAATAAATAAATAAATAATAAAAGCCTCATTGAGACTTTTTTTTTTTTCAGTGGATGGTTGCATAGACTGGTCGGTGGACTTGAAGGTGTACCATGTGCTGGCTGGTGAGCCTGTTCGAGTCAAATGTGCCTTGTTCTACAGCTACATACGAACCAACTATACCATGGCCACTAATGTCAAGCTGCGCCTCATCTGGTACAAGAACAAAGGAGATGCAGAGGTATGACTGGTTAATTGTTCAAAAATGGAACAGTAGGAGAAGAAGAAGATTGAAATAAGTATTTGCTACAAAGAATGGGCAACATGTCAAAAAACTGGCTGATGTTTTGTAAATGACAGGATTCAAGGTTTAAACTCATGGGTTTTTCAAGATCTCCCATCATTCAGCCATGTTCTAATGGATCATGTAGAGTGTGAGGAGTGAAACTAATTTGTCTAAAGAACGGACATTAATATTTAATTGTTGACATATAATGTTAAATACATGCTTTATACGTGAAACAAATAGGGCTGCAGATGGAGCTTTTAGATTCAGTTACTTCTTCCTTTAACTTAGATGTATTTACTTCAGGACTTTGTTCTGTTGTTTTGTTTTAAAAGTCTAAAGCCCAGTGAAAGTTGCATCAATCTAGAAAAATGAATCTTGAATTAGATTTGTAAGTTTTGGTAAAGGGAAGAACACCCTTGGTAAATGTTTTTGCATTCAGGCAAAGCAATACATTTTCTGCCCAAATGAAATTGGCTTCCAATAAATTCCAACAGTATCTCCATTAATGGGATTTATCATAAGGAATCTACAAGTACAGCTGACTAAAATTTCAGGAAGAATTCAAAGTTTGCACATATAACTCTGTGACTGTTATATAAAATGTATAGGAAGTAGTTTTTCTACACTAACAAAAATACATTTTTTAGTATATGTCAGGTGTAACAGATCCTCAAATAGATCAACTATATGTGTATTATGTGTAAAACAGAGTTAGGTGGTGTGCACCCCTCTTTTAGGGCACACTATATAACTGTTGTTATTTAAAGGGGGGAAATATCATCAAAGGCTGAAGTTAACACTTGGACTCCCAGAATTTTCAAATGAGTCCTACATCTACCAGAGACTGTCAAATGACAGTTTGAGTAATTTGCATCCCATTAGGTGTGGCCCCCTGTCCCATGTAAATGCTAAACGGGGGTGATGGGTGATAGTGTACACAATGTTGATACTCAAATGTAGAATACAAACCTTGTATAACCAGTTTATTCCCAAGTGTCCTTAGTTCTACTTCTTCAACTTCTTAGACTGCTACACTACCATTTTGTTTGTTTCCAAGGAAAAACTGGTGTGAAACAACTTTATTTAATTTTATTTCACTCAGCATGTAGCTTGCAGATCTGAATTTCAGATTTACCAAATGTAATGGCACATTGGTATGAAGTCAAACATTTCCTTTAGTGTATCAAATTGTAATGAGTTACAACTAAAACTGAGTTCTTTGTTTGTGTTTGACTAGCAAACATCCCCCACGTTCAACAATGCTAATGTGTTCTGACATTCTGTAAGTGTGATGAGTCTCTTCACTGGAAGAAACGTCTGTCTAACCAAGACCAATACAATCCCGCCTTAAGATAAAAGTGACCAATACAATCCCGCCTTAAGATAAAAGTGACCAATACAATCCCGC
>JBBPBX010103790.1:0-11832 GCA_038048925.1 Garcialebias charrua | reverse complement strand
AGCTAACATGCTAACAGGCCTTGCTGTAAACAGTCTGGACCGCGCGAACTACAGGCAGCCTCAGATGTTGGAGGAACACCGAGCTAACACGCTAACAGGCGGAGGAAGGCTTCACAAGTTCCCAGTAGGTTATTAACCCTTTTCCCCTTCATTATGGCTCCAATGTATGTGTTTTTTGATAATTATGTAGGGTACTGTGCTAGGATAGGCTAAGTGCTTCATAAAATACAGAATTGTACGTATAAGGCAGGGGTGGCCGGCCAATAGGGGGCGCTCGGGCGCCGCCCCACTGGAAGTTCTGGACTATTTCACATAGAAGACTAACTTTTTTTTTTATAAAAATGAAATTATAAAATAATAATATTTCGAAATATATGCATACATGTATATGTTTTTAGCTGTGTAGGATAAATATTTTATGAGTAATGATGAGTTATATTGTTTGTTTCAAAAAACATTTTCTGATTGATAACGTATTTCCGGTTTGCGGGGGCTCTGAACTTATCCATTGACTCTCGTTATAACTTGCGCATGTGCACTTATTCCACCACATTACAAAACAATGGGACTCGTCAGGGCGCAGTTTTCTACGTCCTGAAGAGTCCAACGTGAGCTCTCTGCCGATAGCGTGCTTCCGGTGTCGTTTAATTAATTAATTATTATTATTATTTTTTTTTTTAAATGAGCCGTGCACAGTGACAAGCAGGCTGGCTGCAGGTAAGTTTTTAATAATTGAAAGCCCTTTATCTAATGTCTATTTGAATTTCTGACTTATATGCCTCATATTTTCTTAAAAGATTTGGTTCACAGAACATTGGTGCTATTCAGAGCGCCAAGTCACAACAGAGGTTGTCTCAGGGCACTGAACAGAAACATCCATCCATCCATCCATCCATCTTCTTCCGCTTATCCGGGGTCGGGTCGCGGGGGTAGCAGCCTAAGTAGGGAGGCCCAGACTTCCCTCTCCCCAGCCACTTGGAGCAGCTCCTCCGGGGGAATCCCAAGGCGTTCCCAGGCCAGCCGAGAAACATAGTCCCTCCAGCGCGTCCTGGGTCTTCCTCTGGGTCTCCTCCCGGTGGGACGTGCCCGGAACACCTCACCAGGGAGGCGTCCAGGAGGCATCCTAACCAGATGCCCGAGCCACCTCAACTGGCTCCTCTCGATGTGGAGAAGCAGCGGCTCTACTCCGAGTCCCTCCCGGATGACTGAGCTTCTCACCCTATCTCTAAGGGAGAGTCCAGCCACCCTGCGGAGAAAACTCATTTCAGCCGCTTGTATCCGAGATCTTGTTCTTTCGGTCATAACCCAAAGCTCATGACCATAGATGAGGGTGGGAACGTAGATCGATCGGTAAATTGAGAGCTTTGCCTTTTGACTCAGCTCTCTCTTCACCACGACAGACCGGTACAGCGCCCTGAACTTCTGTTTGAATTTAATTCTATGAACTTTTTCCTTTTTGTTAAGTTTACTATGAATTTCTCACAGGGCTATTTTCAGCCAGTATATAAATATCAAACTTATTAACTTCAATATGTTATTAGTTTTCTTTTTGCATGGGGTACACTTTTAAAAGAGAGCTTTATGTTTGAAAACCTCGTGGAAACATTTTCACATGTCCAGTGTCTTCCTCAGCAAAATCTCCTCCAGTGGAGACTTTCTGGACAGAATACAGGGAGGTGGTTCCTAAACAAACAACAGGTTCATCAGTATTATCAGTAAAAAGAGATTATTAAATCATTTTTAAGATTGAGAATGTATATAATTTCATCACACTTACACTGCTCCTTCATTCTCAGGCCTTTCCTCAAACTGCATGGTGACCTCATCATCTCCACAGTATTTTTCTGTTGACCAAAGAATATTAACTAGTACAGTATTTAGATTTCAGATTTTAATAGCAGAAAGGACATTGTGCATGAATGACATTTCACCTGCTCAATCATCTCTGTATCTTCTCCCAGAAACGTCCATCTTCTGTTTAAAGAGAAGAGCTGCTCTTATCCACCTTATAACA
The DNA here is from genome assembly GCA_038048925.1 of Garcialebias charrua. Classification (NCBI taxonomy): domain Eukaryota; kingdom Metazoa; phylum Chordata; class Actinopteri; order Cyprinodontiformes; family Rivulidae; genus Garcialebias; species Garcialebias charrua. Next base: position 9,818 of record JBBPBX010103790.1, on the reverse strand, counting down.
AGGTGGGATTAACAGGGTGTTGATGGTTTTCACCATGTCCCTGCAAACATAAACAAGCATGTCACGTTAGCTTTAGCATGAACAATTATTAACTATGTTGTTATTGCCTAACCTAAATTTTGGTGATTCCACATCTGAAAAGGGGATGCAACCTTTTCACAACATATGCTGTAACTGTTCTGTGTCACTCTTCATTCAGTTACACTGACGTATTTAAAGGACAACACCCACCATGACACTAACAATTCACCATATTGGACAATTACTGTAATTTATTATTAGGTCTATTTTCATTTTTGCATTTGGGCCAGGCGAGGGTTAAAAAAAAAAAAAAAAAAACACTCCCGAATGAATCCGGAAACCTGGCCGAAGAGTCCCGAAGGGTCATGTGACTTTTGTTACATCGATCTCCACCCAGAAGGCAGAAGGTAGGAGTGAGTTTCCATGGAGGTTTATGAGAGAGAGTGGAGTTAAAACTGCATATTTCCTGCATATTTCCTGGTGCATTTGTGTGTATATGGACCAGCGCTCTGATTTTATTTATTATTTATTTTATAACACCACTGCTGACCGTTGCTGCTCTCATTCATTCTGCCCAGAGGAGCGAGCCGCGAGCCGCGCGCGTCTCTGGCTCCTCGTTCCGCTGGTTCCTCGTTCCTTTGAAGTTCCTCGTGCCGGTGTAATTTGCTCCCTCGAGTGTATGTATTGCTCTCGTCAGCCTTGTTGCGGGGAGCACGGGGGAGCACGCGGGGAGCACGCGCGCAGAGCTCAGCTGCGCGGCTGCCTTTCTGGTCACGGGGGGAGAGAATAAAAAGCCGATGCGGAAATGAATGAATTTGTCGCGATCAAACGAATTAAACTAGTATGTCTAAGTGGATGCTCGCTCAGAATATGATAGACATGAGTGAGCGACAGCAGGATTAATCAACACAGGCAGCTTTAGGGAATATTTAAAAATGCTTCGCTTTTTCTTTTCCTCGCTCGCCTGTAACTCCAAGGCGTCACTTTGGTGACGTGAATGCCCATGTGAATGCCCATATATGGAGAGGGGCAGATTTTCCCGGAGCTGCATGCTAAAATCTGCTATAAATCATGAAATAACACATTTAGCGTTATTTCTCCACAATATAAGTAAACGCTCCTGTATTATTTTTAAATAAACTAATAAATATTAATGGCGATGCAATTTGAAAACATGGTGGGTGTTGGACTTTAAAGTTCCAAACCAGTTTAATTAATCATAAGTTTAAAAGTCACAGAATACATTTGTTCTATTTCTAAAAGCCATTACATTTGTTTAAAAGACGTGGACAGTGAGAGAGAGAGAGAGAGAGAGAGAGAGAGAGAGAGGAGAAGGGAGGGAGAGAGGGGGGAAAAGAAGGGACATTGAAATGCACATTTTCAATGGAGACAACGCATACGACCTGATGGGCTTTTTTCCCCGTAGCCTGCTCCTTGCGTTGACTGCTGGAGAAGGAAAAACTCATTCTTTTATTCTTTCGTAGGGCGTTGCCTGCCTTAACCAATAAGAAAAGTTTTCTGCTTTAAGGACTGTTGCCCTCCTTTACTGCCAGAAAGCCCCTCAGGGGGGTTTCAGCTTACTCTGGCCTTCGCAGGTTTGAGAGGGGGAAGGGCACCGACACATCGATGACTGAAATAAATGTACATTTATTGCTGAGTACTTATAAACACACACACACTCTAGTAGACCACTAAGTGACCAATTAGTGTAACTGGACATTAAATTACATTAAAGATCATACACTACACACATAGATTTAGAGCTGTTCTTGTTACTTTCTAACTGAACAAACATCCAGGGTAAGAAAGGAGGCTTTCAGTAGATTTCCTGCCAGTCATATATTCTACAAAGTCGTAAAACTGACAAAGAGGCGCCAGGTCTCCCCGCGTGCCCCAAGCCTGCAGGACAGGCACAAACTGACCATTCTTTGAGAACTTCACCAGAACAGATTTTACAAGAGAGAGACTGGTCATTTTAACACTGTTTGAAAACCCCTCTTGGAGAATAAAAACACGAGGACAAAAACACATTTTATTTCATAACAAACCCCCTTTGGACCTCAATTCCTGAGGTCCATCCCAAAAGAAATAAAATCACACACCTAATAACGCAGCTAAACGCATATATACACAATATTCAACCAGTTTTTTCAAAATCCTCCAAGTTATAGTTTTTTAACAAAAGCAGTTGTCGCATCACTTCAAGATCCCTTTTTTCCAGGGTGGACGTGATAAGTCTAACCGTCAAAGACCTTAAACAATGCACGTAGCAGCACCCGCAAGTTATAAGTATGCCTAAGAAAATAGCCAATGATACCATTATAGATACAAACACCTGTTTCCAGGGACCGAAGATCTTTATCAGCCAATCGTCCAGTGGGTCGTCCAGACCCGAATGAATTTATTAATATGCAAATTGTAGAATATAAGGAAATATATGCAAACTATGAACGATAATAATAGTAAGCGCTTAGGATATTGCAGAATTATGAACCTTGAGTTCCCAAGTTCCTCCTCCAGCAGCAAGGCAGTTGTCTCCCTTGAACACACAAAAATAGAGAAAGAACACAAGATTTATATCACCATCACAGAAACATTAATATACTTTTTGAATGTGCCACACGTACTCAGGGGCATTCCCCTGGACAGCTACTCAGGGCAGACCCCCGGCATTGCATGCAACTTTACTCGGCTACTTTGGGTCTATCAGGGCATAGACTTTGAGATCTTCAAATCAAATGCTACTGATGGTACCAAGAACGTATTTTAAAACACGTGGAGACAGAGCATTCCAAGTGATGGCCCCGAGGCTTTGGAACGCTCTCCCTCTGTCACTGTGCAGCTCAGACTCTATCGACTCTTTTAAAAAAGATCTTAAAACGTATTTATTCAGACTGGCTTTTAATTAATTTTATGTATTTTTTCTCTTTTTATTTTTGCTTGTGAAGCACTTTGTGATGTCAATGTCTGTGAAAGGTGCTATATAAATAAAGTTTACTATATATAAATAAAGTTTACTAGGGCACAAGAGTTCGAATGCGAGCTCTTCTTGTTGTCCCGCTCGATCCTCTTAGCTCCTTCCTGGTTCACGGGCTGGAGCACACTGAACCGTGTGGATCCCCTGGCATTGACACGCACTGCCTGTGGTGTGCGTTCAGCGACCCCACACGGGTCCTTACTGACCAGGCTGTCTGGTCTTGCCTCCCCTGGACTCCGTTGAGAAAACCCCCTCAGCTGGAGCATTTCCAGGAACCACCTATCATAAACAGAATGTGCCACAGCAAACAACACCTAATCAATTATAAATCAGTAGTACAGGTAGTCCCCGACTTACGAGCGCTCTGACCTACGAGCGCCCGGACTTACGAGCTGGCGAAAGAGAAGTAAATTTGTAAAAAATACAGCACTTTTTTGTGTTTTTAGATGAAAGTGTGTTAGCTAACCGTTTGGAAACACGTTTCCGACCATGTTTATGAACTAATATGAACGTTTTTGATGAAAAACGAGTGTTCGTAGTAGCGCTAGCATAAATGTTCCAACTTACGAGCGAAAATCCGGACTTACGAGAACATGTGCTTCGTGTTCCAACTTACGAATTTTCGTGTTACGAGCAACTCGCAGGAACGGAACTCGCTCGTAAGTCGGGGACTACCTGTATAAAGAATGAATCATGCATGTTAGTAGTTGGGTTTGGAAGAGGCTTAATCTTCATTAGGGTTAATTATGAGTAGTTTTAAGGCGGTTCATACTTACAAAAATACTGTACCTTTTCACTCAGCTTATAGCAGAAATTACACACATAACAATAACATCACAAGCGGCGGCAGAGCATAATTTAAAAAAAAAATAACATAGCAAGCGGCGGCAGAGCATAATTAAAAAAAATAACATAGCAAGCGGCGGCAGAGCATAATTCTAAACACCCTCTGATCAGGTCCACTTCAGGTTTGAGTGGTTTGAGCCTGCAGGCCAGGAAACATTTCCAAGGGGCGTCCCCCATCCTGCTTCACACACATTTCACAGAGGAAAAAAAACAGTGTTGTTAATTGCTCATTTGAAATATGCTTGCATCAATACTCCTTCCTCCATGACATGATTAAAGAAAATAAAACGTTCAAGACCGATGCCGCCTCAATATCAACGCAAGTGAACTTTGTTTATAACGCCAATTTATCAGTTATCCTTATTATTCTTTGTATACTAAAATGTATTTACCATCTTTTAGTTAATTAGTCATTTCTAGGAACATTTTTCGGCCTAGTTGTTTTTAGGAAACATTTACAATCTAGTTATTTCTAATTAGTTATTTCTAGGGACCAATTTCAACCTCTCTATTTTTAGAAACATCTGTCCCCCTTTTGAAACAAAACTCTACCTTGTTTCAATTCTGCACGCCAAAGGTATTTGGTTGTGAAATTGGAAATTGTGTCTAAATTTACCATCCTTTAACCTGAACACTAATGTCAGGATCCCAGAAAAATGTTTCCTAAAACCCAGCCTATTGCCACCTCCAATTCGGTTTTCACAACCATATAGCTAACTATAATCTACGATATCCTCTCATTTTCTTTAAATTTATAATCATTTACCAAAATGTACCCCTTGTGACACATCAGAATCCCAACATGCACTCCGCCAAGGATAACTGCAAAAACAGAAATATAAAAGTTAACTCGTTTTAGGGTCAGGAGCTGGGATCATTTCCCTTGTTTTCCTTAAGCTTCACCACAGAGTTACAGGAACCAGAAAAAGCAAGTCGTCAGATCCACCTGAGCACAGTATAACTGAGAATCATGAGGCCCGCGCTAGCAGGCCCTAAATGTGCCTATGTGTTTCATTAAAAAATTTATCATAGCAACTGTAGTTTTGATCCCGGCTACTAAGATCAACGACAGATCCTCACAGATCAATATGGGGTGCGGCCTTTGCTGGTATGAGTGACTTCAGGACCATTTGTTCTCTTGTCTGTTTGGAGAACGTGTTCAGCTTTCTCTTGTTCCAGCCCCCAGTGAGACGTTCACTGGGTTCTGATTCTCGTCAGGACCCCCCAAATCCGGACCGTATATTCTGGCCATTTGTGTCTGATGACCATGTTTTGACAGTTCTTTGAGAAAGTCTTTGCCTCTGCTCGGCTGAAAGTTTCTGTGGACAGTCTTTTGTTCTTTTGGTGCCTTTGTTGTTTTCAGTCGTTCCTTGCGTAAGCCCCTCAAAAGTTCTTTGAGCAAGGTTGCATATGAGTCCAGCCATGTTGTTGTTGTTCTCAGTGAAGTCACAGTGAGTCAGTTTCTGGACACACCATCTGATCCAATCGTGGGGACGATAGAAACGTGTCTATCGTGCTACTTTCCTTCTATCGTCTCTATCGTGATAAATAAGAATAAAAAAATAACTGTCGCAAATAAGCTTCATATTGTGGTTTTGCGAGATGACGGCGCGGCTTTATGTTTGACGCACGCGCGGGTTTGCGACACATGCTTTACGTGGTTAAACTCGAGAGCAACAGAGACGCAGGCGCATGAAGCCGGTGTCTCAACCATAGATCTCAACAAGGAGAAAACAGCTGCACAGGCAGCCCAAGAAGAATAACTTTTACCAAAAAGAGGGGGAAGCTCACCTTGTTAGCTTCCATTATTTCGCTCCGCTGAAACTCGGAGACAAAATGGGTCCAGAGGACACGAACCCAGAGTCCAACCGAGTCCGAACTCGGGTCCAGTTAACCAATACAAAACAGACCAGAGACACAACAGAACCGCAATCAAACGCAACGTTTTCTCTTTTCTGTTTCTTGCTTTGTTTACTCAAACTTCAGAGCGGATTTCTTCTTCGTGAGTTTCATTAGCAGCTGTTGTTTTACCGCCACCTGCAGGAAAAATTTGGACCAAAGTAGAAAAGGAGTTGTTTGTTTGTTTGTTAGTTTATTCATTTTATAAAATGAAATACAACAATTAACGTATTCATAATAGAAAAAAATAATAAAATGAAAGGTAGCAGATGAAGAATAAATCTTATTAAATCTGCTCCTTATTCATCTAATAACAGTTCAAACAATATTTTCTATAATAACAAAATAAGTAAATAACTCAGTCAATTTTCAATTCACATATATCACACATTAAATTAGATTCATTTATATTTTTTTAGCAATTCATTTTTTACCAGTTTCTTAAATACAAGGAATGATTTGTCATTTGGCATTAAGTCATTCCATAATCGTACTCCTTGAATTAAGGTAGATCTTAGGTAGATCTAGTTTCTACTTTGGTCCAAATTTCCTTGTTCTTTTTGTTCACATTCTTATAAATGTAACTATCTGTAGTAAAATAATAAAATAAAAAAACTTTGGTCCAAATTTTTGATGTACACACACACACACACACACATCGTGTTGTATATATCGTGATATATATCGTTATCGTGATATAAAAAAGTCCATATCGTGATATATGATTTTTTCCATATCGCCCAGCCCTAGTAGCCGAGATTAAAAAGTCAGACGCTGCATGTGTTTTGACAGAGGCCTATCGTAATACATGTCTTACCCTTATGTGTTTTGCAAAGATGAGATGGGATTCATAAGACTTAATCTTGCCGTTCCATCAACCCTGTTCAATGAGGCTATTTAAAAAATTAAAAAATCATTAACAGACCAGGATCAAATTAATTTTCTGTTAACAAGCTTTATTATGGATCCTTCGACGGAGGCATCTTTTAATCTGATCTGCACAACAGATCCAAAACATTAGTTTACCTAAAAGTGAAATAATCAATTTACCCTGAAACCAAAAAATACTGTAGCCTACTTTTATTTCAGAACATACAATGTACGGTTTTCTAAGACCCCCTTGCTAGTATACAGTCTATGATAATTAGCAAATTCCTTGAGCCTTCTAAGATCTGCCTTCTTGTTGGATTTATTTATGTATCGTGTATATTTTCATGTCTAAACGGCACCGTTAGATGCCCTCCTAAATTGTCAATTTGAAATTATTAAGCTCAGTGGCTCATTTATTCAAAGTAAAAATGTGGGCTCTTTCATTTTGGCCTGTTGTTCCAGGTATATAACTATCAGGGGTGTCAAACTCATTTTGATCTGGGGGTCACATACAGCTTAATCTGATCTCAAGGGGGTCAGACCAGAATACTCATTCCAAAGGTCCACTTTTTGTCTTTGTATTAGTGCAAAGAATAAATAAATTATAAAGATATTAACATTAAATTAATTGTCCTTTTACATTTTTACCCAGTTTAACATTTAAGTGCATTACAGGAAGCCCTCGAGTTACGTCAGGGATTGGGACCTACGTGTGTGACTTAGGTCGATGTTGTCGTACCTCGCGGACCAAAAACACCTGCCTGTCGTAGGTCCGCGTTTCTGACATAGGTCGCGGCTATACCGCTAACGGAGCGCCGCACACATATTTAATGGCATGAGACTGAACAAGCAGACATACTAGGCCATGAACATGCACAGAACTGTACAGTAAATGAATACAGTACTGTACAATAAATAAAAAATATAATGTCTTACTTTGAGCTGGTCAAAGCCTGCCTTCGTCTTTTAGCATCAGCTCGGGTGCGAGCTCCCCCAGCTTCCTTACGCTCCACACGCACACACGTGGTCAAAACTGTTTAAAAGAATGACTGTTAGCTTCTTAACTTCATACATTTGGAGCCAGAAAAAAAAAACTTACTGAAAGCCGTTTCTCCGCGATGTTCCTCCATCCAAAACAAGCTGCTCGGCGTTAGCTACGGTTAGGCCCCGCCATTAGCAGCACTGGTTAGCATGTCAGTTCATTCAAAAAGGCTGTCGGCTTTGTATCTCCGCGTTAGCTCGGTGTCCCCCGACTGCCAGGCGGACATTTGCGGCGAGCTCCCGGCCGCAGATGGCCCCTCCGCGGCATGTCGGCTCGGTGTCTTCGCCTGTGTTAGCTGCTCTGTTAGCTGCTGTCGTTAGCATGTCGGGCGGCGTTGTTGGAGCGATCACGGGGCGATCGGCGGCTGCTCCTCCGGGCCTGAGACGTCCACAGAGTTGACCGAGTGTTTCCAGCAAATTTATCCGTATGAGGCAACCCTGAACGGACACACGGTCCTCTAAAGCCAGCTGACAGGAGCGTCTAGAGCTCCATTGACCGCAGTAGACAATTGTAAAATGGCGACCGGAAACGACCGGAAGTTGCGTAAATACGATCAAATTGTAATAAAAACGTAATATTAATAATTATACTTTATTTATAAAGCCATTTAAAACAACCACAGCTGCAACAAAGTGCTATACACATGAAATTAATAACATAAAAAAATAATAATAATAATATAGGGCTGCAACTAACGATTATTTCAATAATCGATTAATCGGCCGATTATTTTTTCGATTCATCGATGAATCGGCAAAAAAAAAAAAAAAAGGAAACAAGTTTTAATTATCACCTCTTTATTCCAAAATTTGACTGACATATCAAATCGCACAAAAAACAGGTTGCTACTTGACTATTCTGTTAGTAAAATATTGAATAATTAAAAAATAAAGTTAGTCAGCTTCAATAAAAAATAAATGTACACAAACATATATACAAATGTATGATTTATACCTGCACAAAATGTAGCTACTTTGTAAAATGTGTTTTTGAGGGACAAGTGTAACCTGGATTAAAGGTGTGGATTGTTTTAACCTGGATGGGGCAGCTGTGGCTGAGTTGTTAGAGCAGTCGTCCTCCAATGCAAGAGTTGGGGGTTGGAATCCACCAGCAGTCACATGCCTAAGTGTCCATGGGCAAGACACTGAACCCCATGTTTGTGCCCCATTGGTGTATGAATGTGAGCTAAAGCTCTGATTAGTCTCTTTAGAATGATTTGTTCTTTGTAATCTAGTAGAGTGCTGTATGAATGGGTAAATGAGGACATGTAGTGCTTTACACTACTATAAACAATGTAAAGCACTTTGAGTATCAATTAGATAGAAAGGTGCTATATAAGTACAGTACAGTCCATTTACCATTACAAGTGTGGATCATTGTAACCTGGGTTAAAAGTGAAGTCTTCGTCTTCAACCATCGACAGAGGCCTCATGTCAGTGACGATCATGTAAGGATCTTTCAGTCTCTGCTGCTTGCTGTGGTGGTGTGCATGATGTCTGTCCATCATGAAGGCTGTCATTGTTTGTTGTTTTCTGGAATGAGAGAGAGTTTATATGTATTATATCATAATTTACAGTAACTCAAGAAATGCCTTGTTTCACTTGGTTAAACGCACAAGCACACACACACACACACACACACACAAATATAAAATACTAATTACACACACTTGAGTAGATGAATAAATTACTGTAATTCCTGTTTAAATGCAATTCATCCTTCCATACAATGCAGTGACTTCAGACTTTGCCAGCAAATTAAAAGTTGAAGCTAAATCATTAAATTATCACCATCTTTGTGTTAGATTTATTTATAAAACACATTTAAACACTGCTTGTATCGTTACATTAAAAATAAAAACACACACATTCTCTGTCACAGCTAAGAAACAAGCAGCTTCAGCTGCCAGAGACACTGGCATCACGTTTTCTCTCTTTGAAACAGAACAAATACTGTATGGTTAAGACTTACTTGCTGCTCTTCCTTCATTCACACCGTGGTGAAGCCCGTCATGTTTACATTTCATCTGCGTGGTTATCTCGTGTCGCGTCGTCACTTTTCAAAGCTTTTTTATCTATGAAGCGTCGAACTCCCACACGTTGTAGGACTTATTTACAGTTTTCTCTGCGTCGCGTCGGTCATTTGTAAAATAGACTTTGAAAA
>JBBPBX010103788.1:0-11832 GCA_038048925.1 Garcialebias charrua | reverse complement strand
AGAAGGAGGTGAGGACTGACAACACCATCGCCCATGATCGGGTCATCAGAGACTCTACTTCCTCAGACGGCTGAGAAGATCTGGTCTGGGAAGCTCAGTCCTCACCTCCTTCTACAGGTGTGCAGTGGAGAGCATCCTGTGCTCCAGCATCAACGTGTGGCATGGAGGCTGCACAGCTGCAGAAAAAAAGCTCTGCAGAGAGTGGTGAAGGCTGCACAGAGGTCTGTTGGAGTCAGTCTCCCCACCATCACAGACATCTACACCTCCAGATGCAAGAAGAGGGCCACCTGCATCATGAAGGACCACACTCATCCAGCGCATACACAATCTTTGCCCTGTTCCCCTCAGGAAGTAGGTTGAGCATCAAATGTTGAACCACTTGAGGAACAGCTGCTACCCTGAGGCTGTTAGACTCATGAATAATACATGATAAGAATAATCACTGCAAAATATCACATCATGCTGATCTGTTTTCCTGTTGCTGTTCATTTGTGACCATCTGCTCATACGGACTCATGCTCGTGCTGCTGCTTGTATTGATGTTTTTCTATTACGGTACATTGGTGCTTAGTGTATTTTTAGCTGATGTTTTTCTTAGATCATATCTTAGATGTTACTACTGTTCTTCTCTTACATTTTTTTGTTGTTGGATGTTACTGGGACCCGGTGTAAATAATCTCGTTTCATCACATGTACCACATGCGGTGGTAGAGGTTTTAATGTTTTCAATGTCATTTCTGTGCAAAATATGCTCATATTTTTCTTTTTTTAACCTCAAAGCAGTGAGCAGACAGACGAACAGCGTCATTACATCATCACGTTGCAGTGTCGTTACACCATCACGTAGTCTGCAGTGTCAAGTAGGTATCAGAATACTGTATAAGTGACGTGCAATTGGTGAAAACTTAGAATTGTTTTGTAACTTTTTTATATTTGTAGCCGAACGGGTATGGGTAAAAAAATACTTTAGGCAACTTTTAGTTTAAAAAAAATAATCTATTTAAAAAAATGAATTTGGTTAAAAACTTTATTAAAAGTTACCCTTTAGGCACTTTAGACCCGTTGCAGAAGATGAGGCAGGAGACACTTCACACAAACACCAATAAATTGCACAATTTGTTTAATAAAAAATCCTAAATTTAAAATACACAGTTAAAAAGGCAGTAATAACTCCTGGCAACAATGAAAGTGCAATTCGATAAAGACAGTAGTACACCACGGCAGAATTAATACCACCGCCTGGGAGATGTCCAATTAATCAAGCCACAGCTGTCCAAAGAGTTCGTCCTGGGAGAACCGTTGCGTTGCAGCAGACACCATCCACGCCGGCACCAAGACGATTAGTCCGGGCTGAACCCCAGTCCGGGCTGAACCCCAGTCGGCCCTGATCAGCCAGACAGGACGGGTGATGCAGCCAGCCTTAAGCTGACCAGAACAGTGGGCATCAAATCAGCAGCCAGGACAGCAAGACGACAGCCAGTGGACAGCTCGAACAGCAGGTGAACAAAACGGTGAAGGACAAACAGCAGCAGCTAATAAACAAAGATTAGAATTAAAAGCTGAACATAAAACAGAAAGACGAACTAGCGCTTTACTCACCACGAGCTCCACCTCAACAGTAGAGGGAAGCAGGAGGCTTGTACATTTGGTCGTGGAACAGTAGATCACGGCGACCTTACAGCGCACATTCAGTTACGCTGGCGCGACCCAGCCAGCAGACGCCAGGGTCTGAACCGGAAGGCGGATGACGTGAAGTCAACCACTGAAGCCTGGCCCTTTTTATACCGGAAGCCAGCCTTGGACCCAATCACATCCCGCACTCATGTGGTGCGTTCAATGTCCGTAGGGACATCCTGCCACATATTTTTACATGTTTTCAGCTAGTCCAAGAGGTGTACAACTTTAATCAGAGTCTAATCATCTTTATTGTCATTTGCACCGCATGTGGTACATGTGATGAAACAAGATTATGTACACAAGGTCCCAGTTACATCCAACAACAAAATGTGAGAGAAAAACAGCAATAACATGTAGGATATAACTAAGAAAAACATCAACTAGAAATACACTAAGCCCTAATATAATAGGAAAACATAATTACAAACAGCAGCACGGACATGAGTCTGTATGAGCAGATGGTCACAAATGAACACAGAAACAAAAAAACAGATCAGCATGTTGTGATGTTTTGCAGTAATTACTGTTTTCTAATTGTTTATTTATTCATGAGTCTAACAGCCTCAGGGTAGAAGCTGTTCCTCAGTCTAGTGGTTCTACATTTGATGCTCCTCAACCTCCTTCCTGAGGGGAGTGGGGCAAAGAGTTTGTGTGCTGGGTGAGTGGGGTCTTTCATGATACAGGTGGCTCTCTTCCTGCATCTGGAGGTGTAAATGTCTGTGATGGTGGGGAGACTGACTCCAACATCTTCTGTGCAGCCTTCACCACTCTCTGCAGAGCTTTTCTTTCTGCAGCTGTGCAGCCTCCATGCCACACGTTGATGCCGGAGCACAGGATGCTCTCAACGGCACACGTGTAGAAGGAGGTGAAGACAGACAACACCACCGCCCTGATCAAAAAAAGGTAATCAGAGACTCTACTTCCTCAGACGGCTGAGAAGAGCTGGTCTGGGAAGCTCAGTCCTCACCTCCTTCTACAGGTGTGCGATGGAGAGCATCCTGTGCTCACACGTTGATGCTGTAGCACAGGATGCTCTCCACTGCACACCTGTAGAAGGAGATGAGGACTGGGCTACTCAGACCAGCTCGTCTCAGCCGCCTGAGGTAGTAGAGTCTCTGATGAACTTTGTTGATCAGGCTGGTTGTGTTGTTGGTCCAGCTGAGGCTATAATTCAAGTGCACACCCAAGTACTTGTAGCTGGAGACCAGTGGTGGAGAAAGTACTCAAACACTGTTTATAAGTAAAAGTACAAATAAACAGACAAAAATGTACTCTAGTAAAAGTAGATGTACCATTATATTGTGTTTACTTAAGTAAAAGTAAATAAGTACTTGCTTTTAAAAATGCTTAAAGTATTAAAGTAAAAGTACTTGCTGAATGTATTGCCTAATGCAATGGTCTACAGTATCATTAAGTGTGTGTACTGTACGCATATTTTCTGTAATACATTAATAGTGTTTTTCCATTTTAAAGAACAATGCTGCAGATAACACATGTTTTTATTGTGTTTACTCTGTGACACAGTTCACACTTGGACTTGTGATTCTGTGTGTCAGAATTTCAGGGATGACATGCAGAGTTAAATGTCATTAAGCAAAATAAGAGAGGAATTATTTTACCTTTGAAAGTTTTTATTTAACACAAAGCAGAACCAATGTGTCATTTTAACTGCAGTAAACATGTTTAAATTAAAGTTATCTGTCTGAAAAAAAGGAGCATTATGCCAGGTTTCCACCAAACGCTTTTCGCGCCACCGAAGCAGCCACTTTACATTGAAAGTCTATGTGGCCGGGCATGTTGGATGCGGCGCATCTACAGCAGTTCAAGCAGCGCGGCAGTGAGTGGCAGCTTTTTTCCGCTCCCACGTCACCTCCGAGCAGCGACTGTCGAAGCTCGATTTGTCCTGCTTCTGCTGCTCGCAGCTTAGCAGCAACCAATCGGGATAGACTCTGCCATGTGATCACGCAACAACGACAGGACTTTTTTTTGGACTTTTCAAACTTACCCATCGAGCCTCCATGAAGAAAACAGCCTCCGGTAAGAAACTTGGCATTTTTACAGTTGCCGCTGTCCGCTCGAGCGTACGGTCACCCCAAACATAAAAAAATGTTTTAATCTCAACAAAGACTTTAGGAGCTGCAGTTTGGCTCATAAAAAATCCACTCAAGTAGTAACGAGGCTCATGTACAGCTGATTTTTTATCTGCCCGGTGTAGAAGAAACAAACGGAAAAGGAGCCAGCCGCTGCTCCCACTGCGTGTCTGCAGACATGTTCGATGAGAACAGACATCTGTTGACAAGCAGCCAACACAGTGCGGTAGGAGATTTTTTGCAGCGCGAAAAGCGTCTGGTGGAAACCCGGCATTAGACCTGACAAAGGAACAGACACTGATCATTTCACCTCCAGTTTGTCATCAACTCTAGTTAAAATATTGTCCAGTCAACCATGGATCAAAAGTGAACAATATTTTAAATTCCTGACACCATTTTCAAAACTTGGATCTGAGTGTCGAGACATTTCTTGTCTCCTAACATCCCATGAACTGATACATTTTAATATTGATACAAGAATTTATTGTTCAAGTTCAGAAGAAGTTGGTTTTCACAGTTTTTTGAGTCCAGTCTGGTTTTTTAGGGAGATGTCCTGCTGTACTGAACAGTCTTTCAATAATCTTTCAATAATCTTTCAATAAGGCCATGGGTGGTGTGTATCTTCTGGCTGAATCTTTGTGGTGGAATCCATTTTGAGTGTGTTAGTGGTGCTGTGGGTGCTCCCAGTTCAGTGACGTTTATACTAGAATATACGTCATTAGTCCAGTTCTTCTTGAAGGCAGGTCTAATGTTACCTGTCCACTTGCAGTGATTCAAATTGATTCAAATTGTTTCAAATTCAAATTCAACTCAAATTGTGTGTGTTTGTGTGTGTGACTGTTTTGTGGTTTCTAAGGACAGTGTTTTGTCAGGACAGTAATGAGCTGTTATCTGATTGTCTGATTATAGCGTATTGCTGTCCTAACAAACCACTGTCCATTAAAACCACAAAACAGTCACACACACAAACACACACAATTTTAGTAGAACATGTTATATTTACATGTAAATGTCTATCTGATATGCATATATACATTTATATGCATATATGTATATACACTGTACAGTACATGAATATGCATTTATGATATGCTTATATACATGTATATATGTATATTTGTGTGTATGTATATGACATAGATATCAATTATATAAATAATGCAGGGATTGTTAAGTATGACTTCAATATTATTAGTCACAGTTTTTTAATTTATAGTTTTCTTTCATTCAGCTAATTTTAATTTCATCTTAGTCCACCTATCATGAGAGGAGTTTTGTAAATACTCTGTCCATTTATCTTTCCTTTATGTGAGATGGATACTTGGGCCAAAAACAAACAATCATGTAATGTTTATTGGTTTACATGTGACAGCAGCTATCATCAAAATGTAGAATTTCCTCTAAATATAAGTATAAATGATCTCTTACAGATGTCATGTGAACACGTCCAGAGTCAGGAGATCGCAGGTAGCCAGAAGCACGATCAACTTCCTTTAAACACGAATACCAAGGTACATTTTAGTTCTTGTGTTCCTAAACAGAATTACTTGCTACGTGTGGTTTCATCAACCTTAATGTTCAATTAGGTGTGTATAGGAGTGTACTATGGTTTTTATGGACAGTTGTTTGTTTGGACAGTCAGACGCTATAAACAATCAGACAATCAATCAGATAACAGCTCATTACTGTCCTGACAAAACACTGTCCTTAAAAACCACAAAACAGTCACACACACAAACACACACAACTTCAGTTGAACATGTTATATTTACATGTATATGTCTATCTGTACATTATATGTATATGCATATATATACATGTATATGTTTATGCATATATACATCTATATGTTTATGCATATGTACATATATGCATATTCTTGTATATATACATATATGCATTTACATGTTTAAATGCATTTGCATATACAGTACATGTATATATGCACTTACATATACATGTATATATGCACTTACATATACATGTATATATGCACTTATATATACATGTAATAGGCATGTAAATATAACATGTTCAACTCAAATTGTGTGTGTTTGTGTGTGTGACTGTTTTGTGGTTTCTAAGGACAGTGTTTTGTCAGGACAGTAATGAGCTGTTATCTGATTGTCTGATTACTGTATAGCGTATTGCTGTCCTGACAAAACACTGTCCTTAAAAACCACAAAACGGTCACACACACAAACACACACAACTTCAGTTGAACATGTTATATTTACATGTATATGTCTATCTGAACATTATATGTATATGCATATATATACATGTATATGTTTATGCATATATACATCTATATGTTTATGCATATGTACATATATGCATATTCTTGTATATATACATATATGCATTTACATGTTTAAATGCATTTGCATATACAGTACATGTATATATGCACTTACATATACATGTATATATGCACTTACATATACATGTATATATGCACTTATATATACATGTAATAGGCATGTAAATATAACATGTTCAACTCAAATTGTGTGTGTTTGTGTGTGTGACTGTTTTGTGGTTTCTAAGGACAGTGTTTTGTCAGGACAGTAATGAGCTGTTATCTGATTGTCTGATTATAGCGTATTGCTGTCCTAACAAACCACTGTCCATTAAAACCACAAAACAGTCACACACACAAACACACACAATTTTAGTAGAACATGTTATATTTACATGTATATGTCTATCTGTACAGTATATGCATATATATACATGTATATGCATATATGTATATACACTGTACAGTACATGAATATGCATTTATGATATGCTTATATACATGTATATATGTATATTTGTGTGTATGTATATGACATAGATATCAATTATATAAATAATGCAGGGATTGTTAAGTATGACTTCAATATTATTAGTCACAGTTTTTAAATTTATAGTTTTCTTTCATTCAGCTAATTTTAATTTCATCTTAGTCCACCTATCATGAGAGGAGTTTTGTAAATACTCTGTCCATCCATCTTTCCTTTATGTGAGATGGATACTTTGGCCAAAAACAAACAATCATGTAATGTTTATTGGTTTACATGTGACAGCAGCTATCATCAAAATGTAGAATTTCCTCTAAATATAAGTATAAATGATCTCTTACAGATGTCATGTGAACACGTCCAGAGTCAGGAGATCGCAGGTAGCCAGAAGCACGATCAACTTCCTTTAAACACGAATACCAAGGTACATTTTAGTTCTTGTGTTCCTAAACAGAATTACTTGCTACGTGTGGTTTCATCAACCTTAATGTTCAATTAGGTGTGTATAGGAGTGTACTATGGTTTTTATGGACAGTTGTTTGTTTGGACAGTCAGACGCTATAAACAATCAGACAATCAATCAGATAACAGCTCATTACTGTCCTGACAAAACACTGTCCTTAAAAACCACAAAACAGTCACACACACAAACACACACAACTTCAGTTGAACATGTTATATTTACATGTATATGTCTATCTGTACATTATATGTATATGCATATATATACATGTATATGTTTATGCATATATACATCTATATGTTTATGCATATGTACATATATGCATATTCTTGTATATATACATATATGCATTTACATGTTTAAATGCATTTGCATATACAGTACATGTATATATGCACTTACATATACATGTATATATGCACTTACACATACATGTAAATAGGCACTTACATATACGTGTAATAGGCATGTAAATATAACATGTTCAACTCAAATTGTGTGTGTTTGTGTGTGTGACTGTTTTGTGGTTTCTAAGGACAGTGTTTTGTCAGGACAGTAATGAGCTGTTATCTGATTGTCTGATTACTGTATAGCGTATTGCTGTCCTGACAAAACACTGTCCTTAAAAACCACAAAACAGTCACACACACAAACACACACAACTTCAGTTGAACATGTTATATTTACATGTATATGTCTATCTGTACATTATATGTATATGCATATATATACATGTATATGTTTATGCATATATACATCTATATGTTTATGCATATGTACATATATGCATATTCTTGTATATATACATATATGCATTTACATGTTTAAATGCATTTGCATATACAGTACATGTATATATGCACTTACATATACATGTATATATGCACTTACACATACATGTAAATAGGCACTTACATATACGTGTAATAGGCATGTAAATATAACATGTTCAACTCAAATTGTGTGTGTTTGTGTGTGTGACTGTTTTGTGGTTTCTAAGGACAGTGTTTTGTCAGGACAGTAATGAGCTGTTATCTGATTGTCTGATTACTGTATAGCGTATTGCTGTCCTGACAAAACACTGTCCTTAAAAACCACAAAACAGTCACACACACAAACACACACAACTTCAGTTGAACATGTTATATTTACATGTATATGTCTATCTGTACATTATATGTATATGCATATATATACATGTATATGTTTATGCATATATACATCTATATGTTTATGCATATGTACATATATGCATATTCTTTGTATATATACATATATGCATTTACATGTTTAAATGCATTTGCATATACAGTACATGTATATATGCACTTACATATACATGTATATATGCACTTACATATACATGTATATATGCACTTACATATACATGTAATAGGCATGTAAATATAACATGTTCAACTCAAATTGTGTGTGTTTGTGTGTGTGACTGTTTTGTGGTTTCTAAGGACAGTGTTTTGTCAGGACAGTAATGAGCTGTTATCTGATTGTCTGATTACTGTATAGCGTATTGCTGTCCTGACAAAACACTGTCCTTAAAAACCACAAAACGGTCACACACACAAACACACACAACTTCAGTTGAACATGTTATATTTACATGTATATGTCTATCTGAACATTATATGTATATGCATATATATACATGTATATGTTTATGCATATATACATCTATATGTTTATGCATATGTACATATATGCATATTCTTGTATATATACATATATGCATTTACATGTTTAAATGCATTTGCATATACAGTACATGTATATATGCACTTACATATACATGTATATATGCACTTACATATACATGTATATATGCACTTATATATACATGTAATAGGCATGTAAATATAACATGTTCAACTCAAATTGTGTGTGTTTGTGTGTGTGACTGTTTTGTGGTTTCTAAGGACAGTGTTTTGTCAGGACAGTAATGAGCTGTTATCTGATTGTCTGATTATAGCGTATTGCTGTCCTAACAAACCACTGTCCATTAAAACCACAAAACAGTCACACACACAAACACACACAATTTTAGTAGAACATGTTATATTTACATGTATATGTCTATCTGTACAGTATATGCATATATATACATGTATATGCATATATGTATATACACTGTACAGTACATGAATATGCATTTATGATATGCTTATATACATGTATATATGTATATTTGTGTGTATGTATATGACATAGATATCAATTATATAAATAATGCAGGGATTGTTAAGTATGACTTCAATATTATTAGTCACAGTTTTTAAATTTATAGTTTTCTTTCATTCAGCTAATTTTAATTTCATCTTAGTCCACCTATCATGAGAGGAGTTTTGTAAATACTCTGTCCATCCATCTTTCCTTTATGTGAGATGGATACTTTGGCCAAAAACAAACAATCATGTAATGTTTATTGGTTTACATGTGACAGCAGCTATCATCAAAATGTAGAATTTCCTCTAAATATAAGTATAAATGATCTCTTACAGATGTCATGTGAACACGTCCAGAGTCAGGAGATCGCAGGTAGCCAGAAGCACGATCAACTTCCTTTAAACACGAATACCAAGGTACATTTTAGTTCTTGTGTTCCTAAACAGAATTACTTGCTACGTGTGGTTTCATCAACCTTAATGTTCAATTATGTGTGTATAGGAGTGTACTATGGTTTTTATGGACAGTTGTTTGTTTGGACAGTCAGACGCTATAAACAATCAGACAATCAATCAGATAACAGCTCATTACTGTCCTGACAAAACACTGTCCTTAAAAACCACAAAACAGTCACACACACAAACACACACAACTTCAGTTGAACATGTTATATTTACATGTATATGTCTATCTGTACATTATATGTATATGCATATATATACATGTATATGTTTATGCATATATACATCTATATGTTTATGCATATGTACATATATGCATATTCTTGTATATATACATATATGCATTTACATGTTTAAATGCATTTGCATATACAGTACATGTATATATGCACTTACATATACATGTATATATGCACTTACACATACATGTAAATAGGCACTTACATATACGTGTAATAGGCATGTAAATATAACATGTTCAACTCAAATTGTGTGTGTTTGTGTGTGTGACTGTTTTGTGGTTTCTAAGGACAGTGTTTTGTCAGGACAGTAATGAGCTGTTATCGGATTGTCTGATTACTGTATAGCGTATTGCTGTCCTGACAAAACACTGTCCTTAAAAACCACAAAACAGTCACACACACAAACACACACAATTTTAGTAGAACATGTTATATTTACATGTATATGTCTATCTGATATGCATATATACATTTATATGCATATATGTATATACACTGTACAGTACATGAATATGCATTTATGATATGCTTATATACATGTATATATGTATATTTGTGTGTATGTATATGACATAGATATCAATTATATAAATAATGCAGGGATTGTTAAGTATGACTTCAATATTATTAGTCACAGTTTTTAAATTTATAGTTTTCTTTCATTCAGCTAATTTTAATTTCATCTTAGTCCACCTATCATGAGAGGAGTTTTGTAAATACTCTGTCCATCCATCTTTCCTTTATGTGAGATGGATACTTTGGCCAAAAACAAACAATCATGTAATGTTTATTGGTTTACATGTGACAGCAGCTATCATCAAAATGTAGAATTTCCTCTAAATATAAGTATAAATGATCTCTTACAGATGTCATGTGAACACGTCCAGAGTCAGGAGATCGCAGGTAGCCAGAAGCACGATCAACTTCCTTTAAACACGAATACCAAGGTACATTTTAGTTCTTGTGTTCCTAAACAGAATTACTTGCTACGTGTGGTTTCATCAACCTTAATGTTCAATTATGTGTGTATAGGAGTGTACTATGGTTTTTATGGACAGTTGTTTGTTTGGACAGTCAGACGCTATAAACAATCAGACAATCAATCAGATAACAGCTCATTACTGTCCTGACAAAACACTGTCCTTAAAAACCACAAAACAGTCACACACACAAACACACACAACTTCAGTTGAACATGTTATATTTACATGTATATGTCTATCTGTACATTATATGTATATGCATATATATACATGTATATGTTTATGCATATATACATCTATATGTTTATGCATATGTACATATATGCATATTCTTGTATATATACATATATGCATTTACATGTTTAAATGCATTTGCATATACAGTACATGTATATATGCACTTACATATACATGTATATATGCACTTACACATACATGTAAATAGGCACTTACATATACGTGTAATAGGCATGTAAATATAACATGTTCAACTCAAATTGTGTGTGTTTGTGTGTGTGACTGTTTTGTGGTTTCTAAGGACAGTGTTTTGTCAGGACAGTAATGAGCTGTTATCGGATTGTCTGATTACTGTATAGCGTATTGCTGTCCTGACAAAACACTGTCCTTAAAAACCACAAAACAGTCACACACACAAACACACACAATTTTAGTAGAACATGTTATATTTACATGTATATGTCTATCTGATATGCATATATACATTTATATGCATATATGTATATACACTGTACAGTACATGAATATGCATTTATGATATGCTTATATACATGTATATATGTATATTTGTGTGTATGTATATGACATAGATATCAATTATATAAATAATGCAGGGGTTGTTAAGTATGACTTCAATATTATTAGTCACAGTTTTTAAATTTATAGTTTTCTTTCATTCAGCTAATTTTAATTTCATCTTAGTCCACCTATC
>JBBPBX010103787.1:0-11832 GCA_038048925.1 Garcialebias charrua | reverse complement strand
CTATGCCAACAAAACCGTAACACATAGACTACAAAAACAACTTAATCAATTTAATCTTTCAGAAGACCTGTACGCGGGCCACCAATATGTAGCAAATCTATAGGGCGTTTGTTTAATCAAACACTTACGAGGTCAGTTTACTGACTTACCTATAGTTTGGATGCGCAGGTCTGAGCAGACTTTTATCTGCACAAACATGCCACCAATTCACGGGGTCTCAACTTTTTCAGAATAAATCAATAAATCTGTGATGTGATTAGCCAGAAATGTAATTTCACGAGAGACTTCAACTTATGTTGGTCTACCAGAAAATAGACCTTTTATTGAAACTATCACAAAAATTACATTAAACATTTGTATCGATATTAGCTCTGATTTAATAACTACGTTGACAAGAATTCAAATTAAAACAAACAGACAGTTAGGAACTTAAACTGTTGGTACATTTACTTGACAGATTAAAAGCTTATGAAAAATAAGAAATAGGAGGAAGAAATAAAGTGAAAGCTAAGTTAACCGAAGTTGATTATTTTGAGCAGACAGGGTGGCACTTTTTCCCCACCCGAGCAGACTGCTGGGCTCCCGCACGTTCAAGCACACCACGACTCGTTACCTGTTGACGGTTCGTCTCTTGGAGATAAGAGTGGAGAAGTGTCTGGACTCACGACGTGGATGAGTTTGTCCAACGGCCGTCCAGTTGGAACTTCAGCGTGTGTGGCTGATTCACGATACGAGGAAACTCGCCTCCCTCGGCAGGGAACAAAGGTCAAGCGCGCTGACTGACTTTCAAAATAAAACTTCCGAAAACAAATTCTTTCAGAAATGAGTGTTTCGAGGCACAGCAAGGCTTTGCCGTGACTCCAGCTGAGACGTGGGTCTAGTTGACACCAATGACCGGAGCGTCTCCAGCTTTCCCAGAGGAGAGAAGCAGGTTGTCAGTTAGTTCTCTCCAAAGCACTAAAGAATCAACAGGAAGTGTCCCTTAAGAAGGGGGTGTGACTTAGTCACATACTTCCTACTGATTGGTTGTCGTACCCCTAGAGAGGGTGTGACTTTGCAAGTGAGTGAGTTTGAGTGACAGATGATAGGGTAGACAATACACAGAACACATACGTCAGAGTATGCAGGTGCATGTGAACAAGTCATGTAATTTGTTTTGAGAACAGATTCATTGTTTTTAGAAAGGACGGGAGACAGAAAGCAAATTATGTCTGGAACTTTTCCTTCGCTCCAAAAACACTTCAAAACAAATACGATGGATCGTTCAGTCAACTTTAAGACAGTTATTCTGCACAGAGCAGACAGTTTAGAGCAAGATCATTCTGAGATGTTCTCTTAACTTTGGCATATTTAAAATATACCAGCTTAGTAAAATCATCATTAAATGACAAAAATATACTGTTGATCAATTCTGAATTAACACACATTAAAGAGAAAGTTCAATCTGATTAATTAGTGTCCATTAATTCATAATAATTGTAAAAAATAAAAGTGTCCACTCGTCTCCTTGAGGGCTTCAAGAAGGTGTAACACTTAGAGTTTCAGAGAGATGTGGAGAGGCCCACATCCCATACGGACATGAGGGTGCTATATCCCTACAGGGCCAGACGTTCAGGGCCAGACGTTCAGGGCCAGACGTTCAGGGCGAGACGTTCAGGACCAGACGTTCAGAACCAGACGTTCAGAACCAGACGTTCAGAACCAGACGTTCTGAACCAGACGTTCAGAACCAGACGTTCAGAACCAGACGTTCAGAACCAGACGTTCAGAACCAGACGTTCAGAACCAGACGTTCAGAACCAGACGTTCAGACGACGTTCGACCAGACGTTCAGAACCAGACGTTCAGAACCAGACGTTCGGAACCAGACGTTCGGAACCAGACGTTCGGAACCAGACGTTCGGAACCAGACGTTCGGAACCAGACGTTCGGAACCAGACGTTCGGAACCAGACGTTCGGAACCAGACGTTCGGAACCAGACGTTCGGAACCAGACGTTCGGAACCAGACGTTCGGAACCAGACGTTCGGAACCAGACGTTCGGAACCAGACGTTCGGAACCAGACGTTCGGAACCAGACGTTCGGAACCAGACGTTCGGAACCAGACGTTCGGAACCAGACGTTCGGAACCAGACGTTCAGAACCAGACGTTCAGAACCAGACGTTCAGAACCAGACGTTCAGAACCAGACGTTCAGAACCAGACGTTCAGAACCAGACGTTCAGAACCAGACGTTCAGAACCAGACGTTCAGAACCAGACGTTCAGAACCAGACGTTCAGAACCAGACGTTCAGAGCACAGACGTTCAGAACCAGACGTTCAGAACCAGACGTTCAGAAGCAGCCAGACGTTCAGAACCAGACGTTCAGAACCAGACGTTCAGAACCAGACGTTCAGAACCAGACGTTCAGAACCAGACGTTCAGAACCAGACGTTCAGAACCAGACGTTCAGAACCAGACGTTCAGAACCAGACGTTCAGAACCAGACGTTCAGAACCAGACGTTCAGAGCCAGACGTTCAGAACCAGACGTTCAGAACCAGACGTTCAGAACCAGACGTTCAGGGCCAGACGTTCAGAACCAGACGTTCAGAACCAGACGTTCAGAACCAGACGTTCAGAACCAGACGTTCAGAACCAGACGTTCAGAACCAGACGTTCAGAACCAGACGTTCAGAACCAGACGTTCAGAACCAGACGTTCAGAACCAGACGTTCAGGGCCAGACGTTCAGGGCCAGACGTTCAGAACCAGACGTTCAGAACCAGACGTTCAGAACCAGACGTTCAGAACCAGACGTTCAGAACCAGACGTTCAGAACCAGACGTTCAGAACCAGACGTTCAGAACCAGACGTTCAGAACCAGACGTTCAGAACCAGACGTTCAGGGCCAGACGTTCAGGGCCAGACGTTCAGGGCCAGACGTTCAGAACCAGACGTTCAGAACCAGACGTTCAGGACCAGACGTTCAGGACCAGACGTTCAGAACCAGACGTTCAGAACCAGACGTTCAGAACCAGACGTTCAGAACCAGACGTTCAGAACCAGACGTTCAGAACCAGACGTTCAGAACCAGACGTTCAGAACCAGACGTTCAGAACCAGACGTTCAGAACCAGACGTTCAGAACCAGACGTTCAGAACCAGACGTTCAGAACCAGACGTTCAGAACCAGACGTTCAGGAACCAGACGTTCGGAACCAGACGTTCGGAACCAGACGTTCGGAACCAGACGTTCGGAACCAGACGTTCGGAACCAGACGTTCGGAACCAGACGTTCGGAACCAGACGTTCGGAACCAGACGTTCGGAACCAGACGTTCGGAACCAGACGTTCGGAACCAGACGTTCGGAACCAGACGTTCGGAACCAGACGTTCGGAACCAGACGTTCGGAACCAGACGTTCGGAACCAGACGTTCGGAACCAGACGTTCGGAACCAGACGTTCGGAACCAGACGTTCGGAACCAGACGTTCGGAACCAGACGTTCGGAACCAGACGTTCAGAACCAGACGTTCAGAACCAGACGTTCAGAACCAGACGTTCAGAACCAGACGTTCAGAACCAGACGTTCAGAACCAGACGTTCAGAACCAGACGTTCAGAACCAGACGTTCAGAACCAGACGTTCAGAACCAGACGTTCAGAACCAGACGTTCAGAACCAGACGTTCAGAACCAGACGTTCAGAGCCAGACGTTCAGGCCAGACGTTCAGAACCAGACGTTCAGAACCAGACGTTCAGAACCAGACGTTCAGAACCAGACGTTCAGAACCAGACGTTCAGAACCAGACGTTCAGAACCAGACGTTCAGAACCAGACGTTCAGAACCAGACGTTCAGAACCAGACGTTCAGAACCAGACGTTCAGAACCAGACGTTCAGAACCAGACGTTCAGAACCAGACGTTCAGGGCCAGACGTTCAGAACCAGACGTTCAGAACCAGACGTTCAGAACCAGACGTTCAGGGCCAGACGTTCAGGGCCAGACGTTCAGAACCAGACGTTCAGAACCAGACGTTCAGAACCAGACGTTCAGAACCAGACGTTCAGAACCAGACGTTCAGAACCAGACGTTCAGAACCAGACGTTCAGAACCAGACGTTCAGAACCAGACGTTCAGGGCCAGACGTTCAGGGCCAGACGCTCAGGGCCAGACGCTCAGAACCAGACGCTCAGAACCAGACGTTCAGAACCAGACGTTCAGAACCAGACGTTCAGAACCAGACGTTCAGAACCAGACGTTCAGAACCAGACGTTCAGAACCAGACGTTCAGAACCAGACGTTCAGAACCAGACGTTCAGGGCCAGACGTTCAGGGCCAGACGTTCAGGGCCAGACGTTCAGGGCCAGACGTTCAGGACCAGACGTTCAGGGCCAGACGTTCAGAACCAGACGTTCAGAACCAGACGTTCAGGAACGTTCAGAACCAGACGTTCAGAACCAGACGTTCAGAACCAGACGTTCAGAACCAGACGTTCAGAACCAGACGTTCAGAACCAGACGTTCAGAACCAGACGTTCAGAACCAGACGTTCAGAACCAGACGTTCAGACCAGACGTTCAGAACCAGACGTTCAGAACCAGACGTTCAGAACCAGACGTTCAGAACCAGACGTTCAGAACCAGACGTTCAGAACCAGACGTTCAGAACCAGACGTTCAGAACCAGACGTTCAGAACCAGACGTTCAGTCCAGACGTTCAGGGCCAGACGTTCAGGGCCAGACGTTCAGGGCCAGACGTTCAGGGCCAGACGTTCAGGGCCAGACGTTCAGTTCCAGACGTTCAGTTCCAGACGTTCAGAGCCAGACGTTCAGAGCCAGACGTTCAGAGCCAGACGTTCAGTTCCAGACGTTCAGAGCCAGACGTTCAGAGCCAGACGTTCAGAGCCAGACGTTCAGGCCAGACGTTCAGAACCAGACGTTCAGAACCAGACGTTCAGAACCAGACGTTCAGAACCAGACGTTCAGAACCAGACGTTCAGGGCCAGACGTTCAGAGCCAGACGTTCAGAGCCAGACGTTCAGAACCAGACGTTCAGGCCAGACGTTCAGCCAGACGTTCAGGGCCAGACGTTCAGGGCCAGACGTTCGGAACCAGACGTTCGGAACCAGACGTTCGGAACCAGACGTTCGGAACCAGACGTTCGGAACCAGACGTTCGGAACCAGACGTTCGGAACCAGACGTTCGGAACCAGACGTTCGGAACCAGACGTTCGGAACCAGACGTTCGGAACCAGACGTTCGGAACCAGACGTTCGGAACCAGACGTTCGGAACCAGACGTTCGGAACCAGACGTTCGGAACCAGACGTTCGGAACCAGACGTTCGGAACCAGACGTTCGGAACCAGACGTTCGGAACCAGACGTTCGGAACCAGACGTTCGGAACCAGACGTTCGGAACCAGACGTTCGGAACCAGACGTTCGGAACCAGACGTTCGGAACCAGACGTTCAGAACCAGACGTTCAGAACCAGACGTTCAGAACCAGACGTTCAGAACCAGACGTTCAGAACCAGACGTTCAGAACCAGACGTTCAGGGCCAGACGTTCAGAACCAGACGTTCAGAACCAGACGTTCAGAACCAGACGTTCAGAACCAGACGTTCAGAACCAGACGTTCAGAACCAGACGTTCAGGGAACCAGACGTTCAGAACCAGACGTTCAGAACCAGACGTTCAGGGCCAGACGTTCAGAACCAGACGTTCAGAACCAGACGTTCAGAACCAGACGTTCAGAACCAGACGTTCAGAACCAGACGTTCAGAACCAGACGTTCAGAACCAGACGTTCAGAACCAGACGTTCAGGGCCAGACGTTCAGGGCCAGACGTTCAGGGCCAGACGTTCAGGGCCAGACGTTCAGACCAGACGTTCAGGACCAGACGTTCAGGACCAGACGTTCAGAACCAGACGTTCAGAACCAGACGTTCAGAACCAGACGTTCAGAACCAGACGTTCAGAACCAGACGTTCAGAACCAGACGTTCAGGGCCAGACGTTCAGAACCAGACGTTCAGAACCAGACGTTCAGAGCCAGACGTTCAGAGCCAGACGTTCAGGGCCAGACGTTCAGAACCAGACGTTCAGAACCAGACGTTCAGAACCAGACGTTCAGAACCAGACGTTCAGAACCAGACGTTCAGAACCAGACGTTCAGAACCAGACGTTCAGAACCAGACGTTCAGAACCAGACGTTCAGAGCCAGACGTTCAGAACCAGACGTTCAGAACCAGACGTTCAGAACCAGACGTTCAGAACCAGACGTTCAGAACCAGACGTTCAGAACCAGACGTTCAGACAGACGTTACCAGACGTTCAGAACCAGACGTTCAGAACCAGACGTTCAGAGCCAGACGTTCAGGGCCAGACGTTCAGAACCAGACGTTCAGAACCAGACGTTCAGAACCAGACGTTCAGAACCAGACGTTCAGGGCCAGACGTTCAGAACCAGACGTTCAGAACCAGACGTTCAGAACCAGATGTTCAGGGCCAGACGTTCAGGGCACCAGACGTTCGGAACCAGACGTTCGGAACCAGACGTTCGGAACCAGACGTTCGGAACCAGACGTTCGGAACCAGACGTTCGGAACCAGACGTTCGGAACCAGACGTTCGGAACCAGACGTTCGGAACCAGACGTTCGGAACCAGACGTTCGGAACCAGACGTTCGGAACCAGACGTTCGGAACCAGACGTTCGGAACCAGACGTTCGGAACCAGACGTTCGGAACCAGACGTTCGGAACCAGACGTTCGGAACCAGACGTTCGGAACCAGACGTTCGGAACCAGACGTTCGGAACCAGACGTTCGGAACCAGACGTTCGGAACCAGACGTTCGGAACCAGACGTTCGGAACCAGACGTTCGGAACCAGACGTTCGGAACCAGACGTTCGGAACCAGACGTTCAGAACCAGACGTTCAGAACCAGACGTTCAGAACCAGACGTTCAGAGCCAGACGTTCAGAGCCAGACGTTCAGAGCCAGACGTTCAGAGCCAGACGTTCAGGCCAGACGTTCAGAGCCAGACGTTCAGCGCCAGACGTTCAGCCAGACGTTCAGGGCCAGACGTTCAGGAACCAGACGTTCGGAACCAGACGTTCGGAACCAGACGTTCGGAACCAGACGTTCGGAACCAGACGTTCGGAACCAGACGTTCGGAACCAGACGTTCGGAACCAGACGTTCGGAACCAGACGTTCGGAACCAGACGTTCGGAACCAGACGTTCGGAACCAGACGTTCGGAACCAGACGTTCGGAACCAGACGTTCGGAACCAGACGTTCGGAACCAGACGTTCGGAACCAGACGTTCGGAACCAGACGTTCGGAACCAGACGTTCAGAACCAGACGTTCAGAACCAGACGTTCAGAACCAGACGTTCAGAACCAGACGTTCAGAACCAGACGTTCAGAACCAGACGTTCAGAACCAGACGTTCAGAACCAGACGTTCAGAACCAGACGTTCAGAACCAGACGTTCAGAACCAGACGTTCAGAACCAGACGTTCAGAGCCAGACGTTCAGAACCAGACGTTCAGAACCAGACGTTCAGAACCAGACGTTCAGAACCAGACGTTCAGAACCAGACGTTCAGAACCAGACGTTCAGAGCCAGACGTTCAGGGCCAGACGTTCAGAACCAGACGTTCAGAACCAGACGTTCAGAACCAGACGTTCAGAGCCAGACGTTCAGAACCAGACGTTCAGAACCAGACGTTCAGAACCAGACGTTCAGAGACGTTCAGAACCAGACGTTCAGAACCAGACGTTCAGAACCAGACGTTCAGAACCAGACGTTCAGAACCAGACGTTCAGAACCAGACGTTCAGAACCAGACGTTCAGAACCAGACGTTCAGAACCAGACGTTCAGAACCAGACGTTCAGAACCAGACGTTCAGAACCAGACGTTCAGAGCCAGACGTTCAGAACCAGACGTTCAGAACCAGACGTTCAGACCAGACGTTCAGAACCAGACGTTCAGAACCAGACGTTCAGAACCAGACGTTCAGAACCAGACGTTCAGAACCAGACGTTCAGAACCAGACGTTCAGAACCAGACGTTCAGAACCAGACGTTCAGAACCAGACGTTCAGAACCAGACGTTCAGAACCAGACGTTCAGGGCCAGACGTTCAGGGCCAGACGTTCAGAACCAGACGTTCAGAACCAGACGTTCAGAACCAGACGTTCAGAACCAGACGTTCAGAACCAGACGTTCAGAACCAGACGTTCAGAACCAGACGTTCAGAACCAGACGTTCAGAACCAGACGTTCAGGGCCAGACGTTCAGGGCCAGACGTTCAGGGCCAGACGTTCAGGGCCAGACGTTCAGGGCCAGACGTTCAGGACCAGACGTTCAGGACCAGACGTTCAGGACCAGACGTTCAGGACCAGACGTTCAGAACCAGACGTTCAGAACCAGACGTTCAGAACCAGACGTTCAGAACCAGACGTTCAGAACCAGACGTTCAGAACCAGACGTTCAGGGCCAGACGTTCAGAACCAGACGTTCAGAACCAGACGTTCAGAGCCAGACGTTCAGAGCCAGACGTTCAGGCCAGACGTTCAGGACCAGACGTTCAGGACCAGACGTTCAGGACCAGACGTTCAGAACCAGACGTTCAGAACCAGACGTTCAGAACCAGACGTTCAGTTCCAGACGTTCAGTTCCAGACGTTCAGTTCCAGACGTTCAGGGCCAGACGTTCAGGGCCAGACGTTCAGGGCCAGACGTTCAGGGCCAGACGTTCAGGGCCAGACGTTCAGTTCCAGACGTTCAGTTCCAGACGTTCAGAGCCAGACGTTCAGAGCCAGACGTTCAGAGCCAGACGTTCAGTTCCAGACGTTCAGAGCCAGACGTTCAGAGCCAGACGTTCAGAGCCAGACGTTCAGGACCAGACGTTCAGAGCCAGACGTTCAGAACCAGACGTTCAGAACCAGACGTTCAGAACCAGACGTTCAGAACCAGACGTTCAGGGCCAGACGTTCAGAACCAGACGTTGAGAACCAGACGTTCAGAGCCAGATGTTCAGGGCCAGACGTTCAGGCCAGACGTTCGAACCAGACGTTCGGGCCAGACGTTCGGAACCAGACGTTCGGAACCAGACGTTCGGAACCAGACGTTCGGAACCAGACGTTCGGAACCAGACGTTCGGAACCAGACGTTCGGAACCAGACGTTCGGAACCAGACGTTCGGAACCAGACGTTCGGAACCAGACGTTCGGAACCAGACGTTCGGAACCAGACGTTCGGAACCAGACGTTCGGAACCAGACGTTCGGAACCAGACGTTCGGAACCAGACGTTCGGAACCAGACGTTCGGAACCAGACGTTCGGAACCAGACGTTCGGAACCAGACGTTCGGAACCAGACGTTCGGAACCAGACGTTCGGAACCAGACGTTCGGAACCAGACGTTCAGAACCAGACGTTCAGAACCAGACGTTCAGGGCTGTGATCCAACAGTACAGCAGACCACTGGAACCAGTTGGAGAGAGAATGCTAATGCCTTTCATGAAGGCAACCCGGGAGGTCTCCACTTCTGAAACATTTTTGATTAAGATTATTTTATGAGACTGAAATTTTTTAAAGAGACTGATTTAATCAATTTTAATGTTTTGAGCTCTTCCTCTACAAGAATCAGCTGCTGGTTCTGTTTGGTAATCTGTTTGTTTGTGTTCAGGCCCAGCTGTTGGAGCTGCGGACTCAGAACTACCAGCTGTCAGATGACCTCAGGAAGAACTCGGCAGGTAAAGTTTCTGGTTCTGATCTTTGTGTTTGTCCTTTCAACAGTAGAACAGCTGCTGTGGTTTAGACAGAAGAACTTAAACCTGAGTTCAGACGAGCCAAACAGAACTTTGTTTTTCAGAGCTGAACGCAGTTCGCCTGAAGAACGTCAGCCTGGAGAGAGACCTGATCAAAGCACAGAAGGTAAATCAACACGGATCAATAACCATCACTGATCAGTAATCATCACTGATCAATAACCATCACTGATCAGTAATCATCACTGATCAATAACATCACTGATCAGTAATCATCACTGATCAATAACATCACTGATCAGTAATCATCACTGATCAATAACATCACTGATCAATAACCATCACTGATCAGTAATCATCACTGATCAATAACATCACTGATCAGTAATCCTCACTGATCAATAACATCACTGATCTAATCAATAATCATCACTGATCAATAACATCACTGATCTGATCAGTAATCATCACTGATCAATA
The DNA here is from genome assembly GCA_038048925.1 of Garcialebias charrua. Lineage (NCBI taxonomy): Eukaryota > Metazoa > Chordata > Actinopteri > Cyprinodontiformes > Rivulidae > Garcialebias > Garcialebias charrua. The sequence continues at coordinate 1,592 of JBBPBX010103787.1, read as the reverse complement.
ACATCACTGATCAGTAACATCACTGATCAGTAGCATCACTGATCAATAACATCACTGATCAGTAATCATCACTGATCAGTAATCATCACTGATCAATAACATCACTGATCAATAACATCACTGATCAGTAATCATCACTGATCAACAGTGTTGGGTGTAATGCATTACTAAGTAATGCGTTACTGATCGTCTTACAGTAATCACATTACATTTTTCAGTAACGTAGTACAGTAGTGTAACGCACTACTTTGAAAATGCCTGTAATATATTACAGTTACTTACAAAACCTTACATTCGTTACAATCAGGACCTTTCGGAGAATATTTTTTTATTTTACCTTTCGGACGAGGACGACGGAGCAGACGCATGACTGTCACGGGCATAGATATCTTCTATATATACTGTATGTCTATGGTCACGGGGGGAAAACAAAGACGTACGCGATGACGTCGGAACGTTATACGTCAACGTACATAGACATATAAAGGTACATAGACATACATTGGAGGGAATGAACAACAACATGGCGGAGGTGGAGGAGAATGCGGCGATGTCATTTTATGGATGGAAGTATTCAAATCTTTACAAGCATTTACAAAGACAACACGCTAATGCTAAGCTAGTTGCTAAAGAGCCGCAGAGGGATGGTGCAAGTTTGATGCCGCCACCGTTTAAGCAGGCTCGGCTTGAATTTCACCGCCAGGCAACCACTACAAAGGCTGAGGTAAACAAACTTGTAGCAGCGTACGTAGTGAACGAAGTGTTGCCAATTTCAACAGTTGAGTCCCCGTATTTCCGAAGAATTCTGAGCAAAATACAGACAACAGGAGGTGAACTGGTACCGTCAGACAGAAAAACGTTTTCAAAGTACCTGGAGCAGTGTTATGTCAAGATGGAAAATGAACTGAAAAAAAAAAGTTTCAGGGCTTGGAGTACGTGTCAACTACTGCAGATATTTGGACCTGTCATAACAAAAGTTTTTTGGGCATGACAGCACATTGGATCAACCCAGCCAACTTTAAAAGAGAAAAGGTGAGTGTAAAATAATTAGTTAATTTAGCATGTTTAACTCTTTTATGCTGTATCTTATATGTTTTTATATGTATTTACAGGCCATCAAAACAAGATTCGGTCCAGTGTTGGAGAGCCATAATGCTTTGCTGGCTGCAGTCACACTCCCGAAGTTCAAAGTGAGGTGGCTGAAAGAAGAGCAGCGGAGAGATGCCTTAGTCAAAGTCAAAGTCAACTTTATTGTCAGAACTGCAATATGTACAGGACATACACAGGACCGAAATTGCGTTTCTCTCAGTCCCTCGGTGCAACAGTAACCATCTAAACACTAAACACTAAAACATTTAATAAACATAAGCATAAAATAGTAAAAAAGTGTAACACACTAACCAGAGAACCAACCAGAGAGTGCTGGTCATTACCTCAGCGTTGTCGCCAAACACATGATGAAGAAGACCTTTGTGCGCCACAGACCTCTACCTCCTTGAAAAAAGTTGAACTTGACTTTTTCAACTTTGAGGAAGAAGATGCAGCACCTCCTGACTGTGAGAGTGAAGTATTTGATTACAGTACCTAAAGTC
>JBBPBX010103786.1:0-10706 GCA_038048925.1 Garcialebias charrua | reverse complement strand
GACAGCTCTTCTGAATAAGTGAAACTATAATGTACAGTTGTTTACACTAAAAGTAAAATTATTTGACCATCCGACACTTGCGGGGGGTGGGGGGGGGGTAGCGGTGCGGGACAGCGCGACTGCAGAACTTCAATCTCCGAACGCGTAAAGTTCTTTTTACTTCTTGATTTTGAATGAATGGACACTTCCTGCTGTCTGAGGCAGGAAGCGTAGCCTTATATGGTGTTTTGAGGGGTGGGAATTATGTAAATAACCTCCCTGCGTGCACGCGCAGGTGTTTAGAACAGGTGGAAATTCATCAACGTGCGCAACTCATTTACACCATGATTTACACACTTTCCCGAAGGATAGAAGAGTTTGTTGAATCTGACGTGGCATGTTCGTACGAACGCTTATACGAACAAATGTAGGAGAAATTTAGGATAAAAATACGAACATGTTCGTGCATGAGGCCCAATGTTTCTTCTAAACACTCTAAAAGAGCACTGCATGTCATGATCTCTGCTCTCTGCCACCTGCAGCTCGCTGCCACGCCCACTTCTCTGTTGCAATCGCACACATCACCTCCCAATCTCCCTCCTTCTTGTAATAAACAATTTAAATACTGTAATAGTTTTAATAAACATTAATTATTTAGTTAAAATGTTACAATATTTAAATAAAAATTGTAGAGAAGAGAAGCGCAGCCGGACAGCAAAGGGTTAACCCTTCACGAATCTGATGCAGCACGGAGCAGGAATGTGGGCGTGGCAGAGAGTGGAGATCATGACAGGCTGCAGGAGGGAGCTTCTTCTTGCACCTGTGGGCTGCACACAGGTGCAGCAGGAGCTAAACCATTTAAAATCATTTATTTTAAGTGAACAATCCATGCCACTGGTGTGGCTCATCCATCTATCAGCCAGTTGTGTGTCATGTGCAGTCTAACTTTGAAAAACTGTGAAGTAGCGAGGGACTACAGTATCTGGTTGCTGTAAACCGTTTAGAACTCAATAAGTCTGATTGTTCTCTGTGTCTTGACAGATTTCATCCTGCCGTCCCTGCTGGAGGCTTTCCTGAACCGGGACGTGAAGTCCTTCCCTCTCAGAACCGGACAGAAGGTTTCGACAGACGAGTCGAGCTCCGGGAGAAGGACTCGCGTCGGCAGCGGCGCGTGGAAGGCACGGCGGTCGCGCAGAACAGCGCAGAGATACTCTGTGAAAGATGCTCGAAGGTCCCAGGTCTCCACCTCAGACTCAGAGGCCAACTCTGAGGACAGAACTGTCCCGGGCTCAGGCAGCGCCAGGAGCCGGCGAGCGCATGGCTCCACCCTCCAGGTAAGCTGTCGGCACCATCGCTCGGAGGCGTCGCAGTTAACCTCCACCGCCACCAACACCACAGAAACCATGAGCGCGCCGTACCCCAGAGCCCCAGGGTCCCAGATGGTGGACAGCGAAACCCTGACCGACCCGGCCGCTGTTTCGATTTTCAACCGCATGGAGAACTCGCCCTTTGACCTCTGCCACGTGTTGCTCTCCCTGCTGGAGAAGGTGTGTAAATTCGACATGAGCACTAATCACAACCCCGGCCTGGCGGTCAGCGTCGTACCGACGCTCACAGAGATCCTCACCGAGTTTGGCGATTGCTGCGGTCCTGGTGGGGGCGGAGGTGGAATGAGAGCGGAGGAGCTGGCCGGAGGTTGGACGGAGGAGCCGATCGCGCTGATTCAGAGGATGCTGCTGCGCACCATTCTGCACCTGATGTCCGTGGACGTGAGTCAGAGCGACAGACTTCCAGACAGCCTGAGGCGCAGCCTGACCGACCTGCTGCGGGCCACCCTCAAGATCCGCAGCTGCTTGGAGAGACAGAACAACCCTTTTGCTCCGAGGCCCAAGAAGACTTTGCAGGAGGTGCAGGACGACTTCTCGTTCTCCCGTTATCGCCACCGGGCGCTCCTGCTCCCGGAGCTTTTAGAGGGGGTGCTACAAGTGCTCCTTAGTTGCCTCCAGGCTTCGACACCCAACCCCTTCTTCTTCAGCCAGGCTCTGGAGCTCGTCCACGAGTTCATCCAGCACCGGGGGCTTGAACTCGTTGAGACCACGGTGCTGCGGCTGGAGGGACTCGGCCGCGCCCGCGACTCGGAAGTGGGACGAGAGGCTTCGGAGCGGTTACGTGGCCTCGTCGCGGGGGTCTTCAAAATAATCAGCGCCGTCAAGAAGGCGAAGTCGGAACAGCTGCATCAGTCTGTGTGCGCCCGCCGCCGCCACCGCCGATGCGAGTACTCCCACTTCCTGCACCACCACAGAGACCTGTCCGGTTTGCCCGTCTCTGCGTTCAAACAGACTGCGAGACGCAACCCGTTCGAAGAGGAAGACGGCTCCGAGGGGGACGGCGTGCGTTACCCCGAGCGCTGCTGCTGCCTGGCGGCCTGCGCCCACCAGTGCCTGCGGCTCCTGCAGCGCCTGTTGCCCAGCGGGCCGGCGGTGCTGCAGGTGCTGGCAGGAATCCAGGCCGTCGGAATCTGCTGCTGTATGGACCCTCGTTCGGTCGTAGGACCCATGCTGCACGCCTTCCAGGCTCCAGGTCTGCGCAGCTACCAGTCTCATGTGCTCAGCGTGCTGGGAAGGCTGGTTTTAGACCAGCTCGGTGGGGGTCAGCCGTCGGAGAAAGCCAAGCTCGCCTCGTGTAACATCTGCACTCTGGACAGCAGCCAGCTGCCAGGCCTGGAGGAGACTCTGCAGCAAGGAGAACCTTCGGCTGTTCCTGCCACTTTACGTTACCGCTCCCAGGGCATTCTGCCCAGCGGAGGGGGTGCGGAGGACATGCTGTGGAAGTGGGATGCTCTGGAGGCTTATCAGGATCTGGTGTTCAGCGAGGACCAGCAGCTGAGCCAGCAGATAGCTGGCCACGTGTGTCACCTGACCCTGCGGGGCAACGCCATCGTGCAGTGGCAGCTGTACACGCACATCTTCAACCCTGTGCTGCAGAGAGGGGTGGAGCTGGCCCACCACGCCCAGCAGCTGGGGGTTTCCACCGTCTGCACCCAGGTGTGCAGCCACCACGCACAGTGCCTGCCTGTGGAGGTCCTGCTCGTCTACCTGCAAACGTTACCAGCACTTCTTAAATCAAGGTGAGATGTCGTAGTTGTACAGGTAGTCCCCGACTTACGAGCGCTCTTACATACGAGGTTCCGGACTTACGAGCTGGCAAACGAGCAGTAAATTTGTAAAGAACATACAAAAAATACAGCACTTTTATGTGTTTTTAGATGAAAGTGTGTTAGCTAACTGTTTGGAAACAACTTGCTGAGCATGTTTATGAACTAGTATGGACATTTGTGATGAAAAACGAGTGTTCGTAGTAGCGCTAGCATAAATTTTCCGACTTACGACCGAAAATGCGAGAACACGTGTTTCGTGTTCCGACGTACGAGATTTTCGTCTTACGAGATACTCGTAGTAATGGAACTCGCTCGTAAGTCGGGGACTACCTGTATACAGCTACAACCACCAAATGTAGCTGAATTTCCCCTCGAGATTAATAATTTGTTTTCCTCAGTGACACGAGACGTAAAACATAATCAGCTCTCAGCCGGACACCTTATCTACCCAGACAGGGTCTGTCATCCGATCTGTCCTTTTAGGTCATTGCTAATTGATGCTAATCAATAATTTATTATCGCACTGAGACCGGAGTGAACGCTGGAAAACGATCAGCTCTTTATGTAACACGGTCGTCACGTGTTTCTTGTCCATTAACTGCATTATCTAAACGCAGCCAGAAGCATTTTATGTCAGTTAATTCACACAAACAGTCAAAAAAAATGTAAGTTTGAGTGTTGACGTGTATTTTTCACGTCAACATTTGTGATAAAGTGTTAAATAAGTCTAAATTATTTCCCACCTCCAGCCCAGTGCATGCTGGAACATTACTGTAGATGTTTTATTTACATTTTCACAGGAACACTCTTTGTTTTGGGTCCGTGTTTTAAACTGTGTTGTTGTAGCCGCTGGTTTAGTTTTGTCTGGTGGTTCTGCAGCCATGAACACAACAGGTACCTGAACTCAGCACGGCTATTTTAGTGAACTTTATGGTTGTTAAATAAATGTGAACAAAACAAAAATAGAGTTTTATCTGCTAAACTGAACGCAAATTACTTTCAAATAAACTGCGGTCCGTGCTCCACTACCATGGTTAACCAGTGCTTACTGCTACTTCCTGTCTGACAGGAAGTTGTTCTTATAATCACTGATACAGCAGAGCCCCCAGGAATAAGGTGATAAGAAAACTCATTGAAACCATAAAAGTAAACTATCTTTACTTGTGGAAGTCTCTGGGTGATAAAAGATAGTGTCTTTAAAGCAAGACTATCCACACTCAGTTAGAAGTAAATCTGATTTTACTACAAACAAAACCAATAAAATCTTTCACTGCGTTGTCTCGATATGGTCAAAGTGTAACACCTGTTGGATTAACACCTCGTCACACTGGTAAAACGATGCATCGTTAGCTTACGTTGTAATATTTGTTGTCTTATTATTAAACATGAAGCTCAATGTCAGTCGATCTTGGACTGTTAAACTACGTAATGAAGGGAAGTCCTGATGTCGGGGTCAAAAGGTTAAAGTTATTCCTAAAATGCCTGTGAACAGGTCACAGGTTTGTACCAGACAGCTCCATCTGCTGGGCCAGCCAAGTCAGTCAGTTGATTATTTAATATCAGATATGACAAAAATAAATATTGAATTTGGTTTAAAACTACAAGTTTGTTCTCGCATGTGTTTAGCTGACCAGAGTTAATTTGGTTAACACTAAACTGTTATGTCCAGGTAACCAAATAGATAAAACCATGTGGTTTCGTGTCGTCTTCAGTCTCTAAACTGAGTGAAAACCATTTGGAGAAGAGGTGTTGCAGTTTAAAGACGAGCGAAATTTATCCAACATCCTGTCGGCTTGTAAAACCTCTTACCGTATTTATCAGACTATAAGGTGCATTAATCGAAACTAAACAGTCCGATAAGTCAAACTTTATTCAACTCATTCACAATAACTCAACATTGTTCAGTTGTACCACGTAAAATCTGTTCCGAGATCAGTAAGCACAACCAGAATTAATACTTAAAGTGCGATTATAAGGCTCGCTGTCGATTTTTAGAGAAAATTAAAGGATTTTAATTGCGCCTTATAGTCTGAAATATACAGTATTCTTTCTGTTACTGAAAACACAACAAGGTTTCACATTTAGAGCTCTGAGAATGTTGATTATTCTTTAGTCATGATTAAAATATAATTAAGTATACAATTAATAAGAAGAAAGTTAAAAAAAAGGATTTGAATCTGGAAAGAAGTACGGTATCTACATCTTAATTTTTGTTGTGTTAGCTCATGCACCAAGCCGAAGACGACACTTTTGTTTCGGTTCACATTGAGATTGTGTTTGTACTTTAGTTTGTAACTGCAGTCAATGTCAGGGTTTTGTTTTATAATTAAAGGCTCGTTTAGAACAAAAAAAATCTAATAAAAAGAAGGTAAAAGTAACTACCGGTAATTCAGAATCTTGTTTTTGACTCTGTACGTCATGTTTCTTTAAAAAACACTCAAACAGCAGGACGAACATTTGATGTTAAAGACGACAAAAGTTTAACCTTTTGAGAAATAAACATCTACCGGTATAAACAGTTGCTGTTTCTTGGTCAATTTTAAATATTTGTCATTTTTATTTGTTAATTTAAGTCATTAGATTAAAATAAAGTAACAAAAGATTAATTTACAGTAGATTTACCCCAAAATAACAGTTTATTTTATCTGGCTAGTTGAAACCAAAAGTAGCCGAGTGATTTGAGGAGTTATAAAGTTAAATGTTTTAAAACTTATATACCGGAACTGGTAAATGTTACAACCAAATGTGTCCTCACTGAGCTGAAGGTTTTGTTTACTGCACAGCTAAAAAAAAAGCACAAAGTGTTAATTCTGAATTAGCATTAGCATGGGCAGTCAGCCAAATTCTACCTGACGGCAATTTCTTTGAAAAACACATAAAACTTCTTTAGGGTCTAACTTTAATGCATCATAAATGTTTGTATTTCCTCGTTGCAGGGTGGTCCGAGACCTTTTCATCAGCTGTAACGGGCTCAGCCAGGTGACTGAGCTCGTGTACCTGGACCAGACCCGTTCTCTGGCCTTGAAGGTGTTTGAAACTCTGATAATAGGCATCGGACCTCAGCAGGCTGATGGAGTTCTCCAGGAACTGGAGGGTGCTGATACCAAAGACAGGGAGGCCGTTCTACGTCTGGCTGATGAACTGGGGTCCCGAGGGGTCGGGGAGGGTCCGCAGAGCCTCAGCAAGTTCTACGAAGGCCTGAAGGACACGCATTATAAAAGCCACAGTGGGCAGGGTCGTAGGCCAGGGAGCAGCAGAACGGAGATCCACCTCCACGTTATCAACCTCTTCCTATGCGTGGCCTTCCTCTGCGTCAGCAAAGAGGCAGACTCCGACCGGGACTCTGCCAACGACTCTGAAGACACCTCAGGTTACGACAGCACAGCCAGTGAGCCTCTGGGTGGCCGGCTGCCCTACCTGTCCCCAGACAGCGTGGCCTTGCCCTCCAAAGAGCAGCTGCGGCGCGCTGCAGATGTTTGGTCGGTGTGTCGGCTGATCTACATGGCCAGCCCTTTGTTCCAGAGACAGTTCTTCAAGCTCGGAGGACTGGACGTGTGCCAGCGCCTCATGGCCATGGTCATCCAGAAGCTCTCCTGTAAAACAAAGGACGGCAAAGCCAAGAAGAAGAGAGACGGTAGAGGGAAAGGCAGCCCCGAGTCCACGGTTCCAGCTACTTCACTCGGACCTGAGGAGATCCCTCTTGATTCATCGGACGTTCACTTTGCAGGACTAGGTGAAGGAAAAACCAAAGATGTTGCAAAGAAGCTGGAAGACGAGTGGCAACTACAAAGCATTCGTCTCCTCGAGGCCTTGCTAGCTATCTGTCTGCACAGCGCTAACTCAGCCATGCAGAGAATTGAACCTGAGCTTTCTTATCAGGTGTGTTTATATCTAAAATCAATTTTCCCTGAACACATCAACCATTATTCAACCAGTAATTTGTTCCGTTTGAATGTTTTTCCAGCTTCAGTCTGTCGAGGACACCTTGTTGGAAGTCAGAGACCAGCTGTCTCGCTCAGGGGTGGTGAACTCTGACCTCGCCGTCCCCCTGTTTGACTCTCTCCTGCGAGTGGCCTTGGCTGAGGCGTCTTCGTGTGCGGATGTTACCGAGGAGAAGCCAGACAGGGTGAGTCCTGCCCCAGATCCGGTGTCAGCAGATGCATAATCGAATCATCAGGTTTTATAATTTAGGCCCTGTTTACACAGACACGGTGGGGGGAAACATAGTTTTTTTTCTCTCGTATTTTTAAGAGGAAAAGATCCGCGCTGACACGGACCAATTCTGTGTTTACATGCATCCGCAGGATGTTACGCATCATTTAAATCATGTAACGAGTCCAGATAGCTTCATTTTTAGCTCAGATAACTTTATACACTTCCAACTAACATAAATACTGTTTATTATTGTTAAATGTTATTATTTAGCAGCGAAAAACCTCCACTCTTGACGGTGGATTCAGAAACCTCCGGATTCAAAGAGGAGGGCCAGTGGTGTCGTGTAAATGATCAGCAGAACCGCAGAGAGAAAGCTGCGGTTTCACTTAAAATAGGCGCCGTGTAAACGGCCCCTTAAAGTCTCTCATTGGATTTCACACACCAGGTTCAAGGTCACTTAGAGGCTTTTTTTTTGCAAATAACAAATGACCATCTTTGATAAATAAAAGACAGAAAACAACAACTAAAAATTGACATATCAACTAGAGAAAATGCATTTCCTGCGAAAATGCAATGTGAATGTTTATGCATTCATGCATACATAGGTACATTTTCAGTAATCAGGTCTTCAGTAATGCTGAAGAACTTGCTAAAAACAGCTGAAATTAGCTAAAAACATGCAGAATGTACCTGAAATGGAAGAATACGCTTAAGTTAGCAGAAGAAAGCAGAAAGAAAACTTATTTGCCGAATTAGGTTTAAATAAGCAGAAATTAACACAAAAATTAGTAAATTAGCTTTAAAAAAATGGCTGAAATCAGAAAAAAAAAATAGCTGAAAAGGCAGACAGAAGCTTAAACTACCAGAAGGGAGTGGAAGGAGCTGAAGTGAGCTTTAAAAAGGAAAGAAATGGAATTGGCTGGAAAATCTAAATTTAGCACAAAACAGCTAAATAAAAAGTAGCAGAAATAGAAGAAAAAGCTGAACCTAGCATAAAAACTGAAAGGAGTATAACAAGCTGAAATTTATCTGATAACGGCTTAAATTAGCTAAAAATGCTAAAAATAAGTAGCTGAACAGGTAGAACAAACTTAAATTAGCAGAAATAACACGTTTGCCCAATAAGACTGAAAGAAGCAGAAATTAGCACAAAAAGTAGAAATCTGATAAAAGCTAAAATTTGTAAAAAATACAGCTGAAGAGTACCGGTAGGTAAAAAGGCAGAAAGAAGCTTCATTCATTCATTCAACCTTTATTTTTACAGGCTAGCCTCGTTGAGCCACGGGGACTCATTTACAAGAGGGACCTGTCTCACTCACACCTAGGGACAATTTAGAGTTACCAATCAGCCTAACATGCATGTTTTTGGACTGTGGGAGGAAACCGGAGCACCCGGAGAAAACCCACGCATGCACGGAGAGAACATGCAAACTCCACCCAGAAAGGCCCCCGGACCGGGATTTGAACCGGGGACCTGCTCGCTGAGAGGCAGCAGCTCTACCAGTTGTGCCACCGTGTTGCCAAATTAGCAGATAGAAGTAGTGAGAGCACATTTTTGCTGAATTAGGCTGAAAAAGTTTAAATTATTACTTCTTCTTCTTTCGGCTTTTCCCTTTTCAGGGGCCGCTACAGCGAGTCATCCTCCTCCACCTCACTCTGTCCTCTGCATCCTCTGTCCTCACTCCAACTACCTCCATGTCCTCTCTAACTGCATCCATATATCTCCTCTTTGGTCTCCCTCTTTGTCTTTTTCCTGGCAGCTGCATTTCTAACATCCTTCTACCAATATACCCACTGTCCCTCCTCTGGACATGTCCAAACCATCTCAGTCTGGCCTCCCTAACTTTATCTCCCAGTTGTTCAACATGTGCTGTACCTCTGATTATCTCATTCCTGATCTTATCCATCCTTGTCACTCCTAAGGAGAACCTCAACATCTTCATTTCTGCCACTTCCAGTTCTTTCTCCTGTCTTTTTGTCAATGACACCGTCTCCAGACCATACAACATAGCTGGTCTCACCACTGTCTTGTAAACTTTTCCTTTGACCTTTGCTGACAACTTTTTGTCACAAATCACTCCTGAAACTTTTCTCCATCCACTCCATCCTGCCTGGACTCTCTTCTTCACCTCTTTACCATGTAAGGGGTTAATGAGGAGGTCAATATTAATACTGACCTCCTTTTTACCTTAATTTACTTATTCAGATTGAATAGTAATTTCACGGATTCTCTTCTTTTTCAGTTTACCCAATATTTCTGTGATCTTTATGATGGATAAATAAACAGAGCCATTAAGTGACAATGGACACGTTAACTTAGTTTGATATGTCAAAGAGACACTATCATTTATTTAAAATGAATCAACTAAATTAACACCATTACACTTGATTGACATGATTTCACTTTCTTTCAAATTAAAACGTCAGCACACTTAAATTCAACACAACAGACTTCAATATTGGATGTTAACATATTTAGTCTGTGGGCTCTTTAAACTTAAAATAGTTTCCAGCTTAGATTGAGAGGGGAAAAAGTAGGAGGAAAGATTTAAGAAGAATTGGGAGGTTAAGAGAGGAAATTTATCTTGCATTTATGAAACCAGATGACACTCTTCCGTACGCGTCCAGCTAAGATATCATCACACCTCCAGCAAGCAAACAGCTGCTCCTTTACCTTAAGACGTCCGCCTTGGTTCTGGTAAAGAGCTGTGGTCAACTTTAGACTGACGAGTCGTCGGTCCCGCAAGTCCAAGCTGGACTCCACGCGTGTTTACCTTGTCGGTGTCGGTGATACTCGCTTTCATCGGCAAAAGTCGTGGCAGTCGTGGTTTCTTGGCTCAAGATAATTTATTCCAGGAAGGAATAACAAACGCTCGTTCGAGGTGGACTCATAACAGCCTGTTATCAGTCCTTAGCTGAAGACGCAGGTCGTTAGCTCTTGACCAAAACGTACCCAGCTCTTGGGAAAGGTTCACATCTCTTTGAAAATTCCCCGCAAACTCTGAAGCGTTCTCGCACAGTTAGAACTTAAAAAGCAGGAACCAAGAGAGGAGTGCACTTGTGTTATCAGGTCCAAGGTTACAGCCAGCAGCAGAGAGAAATGTTTAGGAAAAAGATAGATAAAGCTGGAGCCCTGCTCATGAGACTGTCTCTGAGTTTCTAAACAAAACCGTCCGGTCTCTGTGACCCGAAGGCTTCACCTTTAAACACAGCAGTGAACACAGTTTAACTCTTACAGAATGACACAGCTTAAAAGCACACATCATGAAAATGACAAAAGTTATTCTTTTGATCACATCAGCCTAAAATCAAAGATAGAAATAGTCTCTTTTGGTGACTATATTTATCAGATTACAGCTTAATGAATGATTTTGTAGTAAATGTCTTGCTTTACTGAGAGGTCAGTAAAGGTCAT
>JBBPBX010103785.1:0-11832 GCA_038048925.1 Garcialebias charrua | reverse complement strand
TAAATAATGGGGTGATATAAGATTTTTTTCTTCTTTCTGCACTCTTTTCATTCAATGTTTTATTTTTGATTAATTTGTTTTATTTTGTCTCTTTTAAATGAATGAATAAATAAATTAAATAAAATGTTAAATGGCTTTACATCTGCTAAGTTCATGGCATAAACCAACACAGACATGTTCCTGTTTTTAGTGTTTACATGGCTTTATATTGTAGCTGTTATGATATGATGCGCAGCCACCCACGGAGCTCCAGAGGGAAGCTGACAGCAGCTGCCCGGAAACAGAGCGCCATTCCCGGCTTGAAAAACCATCCAGGAACTAAGCCAAAAAAAACCAACTCGTAGCATACATTATATGGCTTATTTAAACGCTAGAATAACCTAACCTGCAGTGTTTTACTTTCCTCAAATTATCTGCCTCAGCAGCATAAACACCCGTTTTAGCTCGTTGTTAGCTTAGCTTTTAGCAACAGCAGGTTTTGTTCATTCAAGTAACAGAGCTAAAACAGCTAGCAAATAAAGAAAACAGAACCGATACCTTCAACTTCCAACTGAATGTCCAGTCGTCGTCCAGAGTCAGACCAGTCGACGTCTAATAAAAAGCAAGTTTTACAAGCGCTGAGTCCGAGACCGAGACAACAGCTTCTTGTCCCAGCAGCAGATGAACAGGATATAGCTACATTTGAACGAAGCGCGCGAAGCGTTGATTGGTTGGATATGATCACATGCTACTTCCCTCGATAAACAAGAGTGGCGTTGATTGGTTAGGACAAAGTTCACATGCAACCTGATAAACAAGAGTGGCGTTGATTGGTTAGGACAAAGTTCACATGCAACCTGATAAACAAGAGTGGCGTTGATTGGTTAGGACAAAGTTCACATGCAACCTGATAAGCAAGAGTGGCGTTGATTGGTTGGGACATACAAAAGGGCAGAAAGCAAACAACTTCACGTTTCACGTACGCCTGGAGTAATGCAGAATAAAATTGAATAATGATAATAATAATGATGATAATAATAATACCCTGATGCATGCTCAATAATAATAATAACAATATACTATATATATATATATATATATATATATATATATATATATATATATATATATTATATATATATATATAGACAATATAAAAAAACAGCTCGAGCTGTTTCAAAAAACTGACAAAACGTTTAAAACAGAAAAATAAACCAGTGTGAAAATACTTTGTGTAGAAACTGGCAGATGGCAAAGGGAACGTTTGTTGAACGTTCTAAGAACGTTAGGTTAGAACGTTATATCTAGGTTTGTTCAAACGTTAGTCAAAACCTTCAAAGAACGTTCTAAGAACGTTAGGTTAGAACGTTATATCTAGGTTTGTTCAAACGTTAGTCAAAACCTTCAAAGAACGTTCTAAGAACGTTGTGATCTAACAGAACCATGTAAGAACCATACCAGAACGTTAGTTAACGTTCTCTGTTACTTGGGTTGAGCTGGAAAAGGGTAGCATGCCTTCTCCGGGTCGGGGAGAAGGTCCTGCCCCAAGTGGAGGAGTTGAAGTATCTCGGGGTCTTGTTCACGAATGAGGGAAAACTGGACCGTGAGATCGATAGGCGGATAGGTGCAGTGTCCGCAGTGAAGCGGGCGCTGTACCGGTCTGTCGTGGTGAAGAGAGAGCTGAGTCAAAAGGCAGAGCTCTCAATTTACCTATCGATCTATGTTCCCACCTTCATCTATGGTCATGAGCTTTGGGTTGTGACCGAAAGAACGAGATCTCGGATACAAGCGGCTGAAATGAGTTTTCTCCGCAGGGTGTCTGGACTCTCCCTTAGAGATAGGGTGAGAAGCTCAGTCATCCGGGAGGGACTCGGAGTAGAGCCGCTGCTTCTCCACATCGAGAGGAGCCAGTTGAGGTGGCTCGGGCATCTGGTTAGGATGCCTCCTGGACGCCTCCCCGGGCATGTCCCACCGGGAGGAGACCCAGAGGAAGACCCAGGACACGCTGGAGGGACTATGTTTCTCGGCTGGCCTGGGAACGCCTTGGGATTCCCCCAGGGGAGCTGCTCCAAGTGGCTGGGGAGAGGGAAGTCTGGGCCTGCCTACTTAGGCTGCTACCCCCGCGACCCGACCACGGATAAGCGGAAGAAAATGGATGGATGGATAGGAAGTTGTTATATTTAAAATTAAATAAATATTTGGAAACGTGATATTTTAATATGAAATTATTCTACACATTTATAATTCAGTGATAAAGTATAATATTATCTCCTAAAGGAATAGGTTTATGAATGTTTATTGTGTTCATAACTTAGTAAATTATTTAGAAAACTGGAATATAAGAGTTTTTGTTTTAATCTGGATGTGTAGGGATTGGAATGATTATTTTGAAAGAAAATGGTTCATCTTGTGTTTGTTTTTAATGAATAATGACCAGTTATTAATGATTTATAAAGTTTTTATGGAATATTTATAGCATATTTATAAAGTATTTATTTGTATGTAAGAATAATGAAATGTATTTCATTTGAGTTTATACAACTTACCATTGAGTGTCAGACAGGCCTCCTCTCTTCCTGTTTTTAAATCCCTTTTAAAAACACAGTTTTATGCCTTGGCTTTTTAACACATGATCTTATTCTTATGGCATTTTAACACACCTGTAGATAGACTGGTATATGTATTTTTATCTTTTGTATGTTTTTTATGTTTTTTATTGTTTTAATTGACTTGTCTTTTATGTTATTGTACAGCACTTTGGTTGACCTTATGGTTTTTGAAATGTGCTATACAAATAAAGTTGATTGATTGATTGATTGATTTGTATAGCGCCAAATTACCACAAAGTGATTTCACGCAATTTTACAGGAGCATTACATAGAAAAACCAATTAGTCAGGTTCTTTAAGGAATATTATCTTATTACAACAAATATCCAATAAATAAATAAATAAAGACAATTACCCATTTTGTGAAGTGTTTTCATTAGAATCCATGTTGTTCCAGTTCTCGTCTTCATCGGGAATGTCTGTTATACACCACAAATAAAGAAAACACATTTATTACATAAGTATTTTATCAAGTAAGTAATATGATAAAGAAAGTACATAAATTTACTAAAAAATAAAAATTTAATAAATGGTCAATGAGTAATTTTAATTGTCTATTTAAAATTATTATACATATTTATTATAAAGCACATATCATAAAACAACAATATGTATTCTAAATCATAAATTCATCATAGAATCCTGTAAAATTAAACATACATACCATCTAATTTGAAAAGTTCTATAGCTTCCAATTGGTCGATTTTCCTGAGAGCCTTTTGTAGTTTGGCATCTGTGTTTTTACTATGTTTTGTTAAGAATGTATTCTTTTGTTTTAATGCTCCATTTTGTTTTTCTTTTTTGTCCAGCAGTTGCAGCAGGGTGTGAAATGCTTGAAAGCATGTTTCATAGGCCTTCTCTCTTGGCACTGCTGGATCTTTACAAAGATACTGTAAGAGAGAATGTAAGAAAATTGCTTATATTCAAGGACTTTAGTACTGTATACAAGTTTTCAAGTTGAGATGATAAGAAGTGACATGTTTTCAATTACAAATAAATCTTGTTTGACTATAACCTTTGTCCCCTCCCTGTACCCAGGCAAAATATAAACGAATCATTACAGCCTTTCCTCTACTGAAAGTTATACATAGATGGATTTCAAAAAACAGGTAGTTTTATTTGTCGTGTATACTTACTGTAGCAACTTGTGCCTCTATTTTAGCTGATTGAATTCCTGGGTCTTTGAAATCTGGAAATTTCGAGGGTGAGAATTGTGCCATAATCCAATATGGATTTTTTTCACTGAAAATAAATAATGCAAGTCATTAAGTCATTATAATGATGTATATTTTTATTTTCTCCCTAAATTTAATCATTACAATATTTACAAATTAAAAAGGAAACATACCTGTATAATTGTTTGATCCAGAGTTTCTTGGGAAATGTCTTGCTTTGGGATGCACCATCTGTATTTAAAGTTTTTTACTTGCTATGGGTGGGCTTTAAGTTGAATGAAAGAGTGACTTTTTCTCTTCAGATGAATTTGCATATAAGCTGAGGGGCCAGCTCCTGTCTTCCTGTTTGGAAGTAATTACAAATTCAACACCTTATCTGTTTCCCCTGTCTCCTTAGGTGTGAAAATAGTCAGGCTGTAATGAAAGCTACATGCATTCAGATATTTTTCATTACAGCAGGTGTTTTTTGTGGATTGAAATTTCAGACATGTATGTGTAATGGATGAGAAGTTGCATTTGTAGTGTAATGATTTTAAACAAACATTGATGTTTTTACATTTAAAGAGAAAGGAAAACACATGGATTATTGCAAAGAAAGATTGGTTCCCATTAAGCCTCTGGGACTCATTTATCAGAGAGACCTGAATTTTAAACGAAGAGTGATGACAACAGTGGACAACAACAACAACAGACAATCATAAAGGATGCGTGCACATTTAAAAATAAAAATAAACAAACAGCAAACTTATAGTAAGCAAAGTCAACAAAAAACTTTGTATTTAAAATATTCATTACAACTTAAATTTAGAAAGTTGATTTTTATATTTCATTATTTTATGGTAAGTCCATTGCACTCTCATCTAGGAAATATAGCCTTTTTTCAGAGAGATTGACGTGCTTAATTTAAACTTATTGATCCTTTGTCAAACACTGCAGCATAAATTGTGACATTCCCGGTCCTCTGACCTCAAAGCACGTGGAGGGACATAAGGGTGTATCAGATCCGAGAGATAGGCGGGAGCGAGACTGTTCAGCGATTTGTAGACATACAGGAGAATTTTGAACTGGATTCGAAGATGAACCAGTGCAGGGAGGTCAAGGCTGGTGTAATGTGCTGTCTTTTGCGTGTACTGATTAAAAATAGGACTGCTGCATTCTGAACCAGTTGTAGTCGTGCAATGGTGGTCTGACTGATACCAAACAGGAGTGAATTGCAGTAATCAATTCTAGATGTAATAAATGCGTGAATTACTGTTTCAATGTTTTTTTTTTATAATCTGGGCTTCAGCTTAGACATTTGCTTAAGCTGGAAAAACCAGGATTTAACGATCATATTTACATGAGATGAGTATGGTAATTTTTTTATGTTTTGCAGGTAAACCACATGAGAATGAATTCAGTGAACTGCTGAATGTTGCAAAGTACCACAAAGTTAAAAGTTCTCATTTTCTGTCTCCTCAAACAATAATATATTAATCAAGATGTTAAAAAAAACACTTTAACACCATAACCTTCACAAAGTTGGAATGTACTGTAGCACTGTTAATTTACATCAGTTTTAGATTCTTGTAGTGTATGGTAATCATGGGTCAAGTTGAGATGAGACTGCATTAAAAAAACTATAGAGCAGTATCAGCAAAACTTATGAAACTATCATATGGAATTGGGAAGTAATTCTTTATGTTACCGTATTTTCCAGCATATAAGTCACATTTTTAAATTAATTTGCATGTCCTTTGAGTTATACGGCGAAGCGACATATTTAGGGATTTTCCCCTATTTTTTTAAGACTAATTTTTTGCTAAGATCTGACAGTTTTCACTCATTCTGATGAAAAAAGGGAGCAGTACCACTTTCGGTTGTTAGGAGCGCAGTACCACTTTTGACCACTAGGATCCACCGAGCTTTTCCAGCTCATGTGTACGACAGCAGTCTCTGCTCGGACTCATTCTGTTGCAGCACAGCCTCCTGCTTTCTGGCGGTATGAACTATTGTTACCTCAGTGTTTGACTGTTAGCAAAATAGCTCATGAACCACAAGATAGATTTTGATAAAACTTACAGAAAGTAATCACTGGATGGACATTTACAACTGCTTAGCTTTAGGAGATGTTTGAGCTAAAATTTGATTTGGTAGTAGCTGTGGTAGCTGTTACCTTAGTGTTTGACTGTTAGCAAAATAGTTCATGAACCACATGCTAGATTTTTATGAAACATACAAAATAATCCCTGGATGGACGTTTACAACTGATTAGCTTTAGGAGATGTTTGAGCTAAAATTCGATGTAGAAGTAGTTGTGATAACGTTTTGTTGATCAGACGTAGCGAAACTATTGAAATATAGCTGATTTGACCATTACGTGGGGGAGTGGTGGCGCAGTGGTTAGACGTTGGGCCTGTGTTCGGAAGATCGCCGGTTCAAGCCTCGGTACTGACAACATCAAAAAATGTGGTTGGAAAAAGGTGAAACACTCACATCTGCCTCAATCCTCATTCCCCACACTCTGGGCCCCTGAGCAAGGCCCTTTTTCTCCACCATCTACTCTCTAAAATTGGTCTCTGTTGAAAATGAGTTCTTGTGAATCAATGAGACTACCTGGATAAATAAAAGGTAAATGAAAAAAATAATTATGGAAAAGTTCCGCTCAGATACACCTTTACGATAATGTCAGTAAACAAATATTTTTTTAGGCTGTTTATCTGTTAACTTTGAAAGAAATGCAGCGTTTTGCACGTAGTGAAACTAATTTTTGAATCCAGCTGATTTGACAATTGTGTTTATTTATTACGGAAAAGTCAAAGTCAAAAGTCAAAGTCAACTTTATTGTCAGATCTGCAATATGTACTGTACAAGACATACACAGGACCGAAATTGCGTTTCTCTCAGTCCCTCGGTGCAACAGTAAACATCTAAACATTGAAACACTGAAACATATAATAATAGACATAAGCATAAAATAGTAAAACTAACACTGTCCTGAGTTTTTTTTGCATTGAAACATATAATAATAGACATAAGCATAAAATAGTAAAACTAACACTGTCCTGAGTTTTTTTTGCATAGTGGTATAAGAGTATGAAAATTTACACCAACTCTAAAACTAAAACTAAAACATTAAACATTTAATGAACATTTAAGGAACATTTAATTTAATGAAAAGTTCAGCTAACCCACATCTTTGCTATTATTCTCAGCCATCAAATAATAGTTTTTACTGGAAAGTGTTAATCTTGTTAAAGCCCTTCATCAACAGAGGATGCCATCTCCTCTGTGGTCCACACTGTTATCACCCACCTGGAACAGAAGGACTCAGACACACGTCTGCTCTTTGTAAATTTACATCTGACTTCAAAACAATGATCCTCCAAACCTTAATGACAAACTATTCACACAAGGATTAAGCCCCTATATTTGCAACAGAATCCTAGACGTGTTAATGAACAGGCCACAGTACGTGAGAATCCACAACTTCTCCTACTTCCCGATAGCTCTAATTAATGCATGTCTGGCTCTTCAGTTTGTATGCAAATTCATCTGAAGAGAAGTGTTGAGTCTTTAATTTAACTTACAGCCCGCCCATTGCAAGTAAAAAACTTTAAATATCCTAAATCTCACCAAATTTGGCAGACTCATCACTCAGACATGGGGCAGTAATAAATGATCAACACCTCGCATTTTCATATATGCTGAAGGGGCGTGGCCTGGCCTCAAAGTTAGGCATCTCGCCATGAAAAACGAAACACTAATAGCACCTACACGAAAACCGTCTAATACATCAAACCTTCAGTGATTGACCCACAACCACTCCCCTGCAATACTGAATGGTCAAATCATGACATTAATTAAGCCACGCCCCCTCACAACAGGAAGTGTACAGTTATACATTGAACGTCCCGATCGGACACCTGTTACCTAATCAGCGGGACGGTCTGTCCAGTGACCGAAGACATGTTGCTGTAACAAGCTTTCCAACACTGACCGTTTTGGGTGGAGCATGTGGGCGTGGCGATGTGGCGAATCAGCCGTCACGCCGTCACAAACGAAACACTAATAGCACCTACACGAAAACAGTCTAATACATCAAACCTTCAGTGATTGACCCACATCCGGTCCCCTGCAATACTGAATGGTCAAATCATGACAATAATTAAGCCACGCCCCCTCACAACAGGAAGTGTACAGTTGTACATTGAACATCCCGATCGGACACCTGTTACCTAATCAGCGTGACGGTCTGTCCAGTGACCGAAGACATGTTGCTGTAACAAGCTTTCCACGACTGGTTGTTTTGGGTGGAGCATGTGGGCGTGGCGATGTGGCGAATCAGACGTAACGCCGTCACAATACGTTTGGCCTTTTGGGAGCTTTATCATATCCCAAAACTCACCAAATTTGGCAGACTCGTCAGGACTGGTGAAAAATTACATATTTTGGGGGCGTGGCCAAAATTGCAACAGAAACGGCTCAAGAGCGCCACCTAGAATATTTCAAACTACCCTCCGCATTGGCCTTAGTTTCACGTAGGATCATGAAATTTGGTACACCTCCCCGATTCACCAAGGCGCACAGAAAACCCTCTGGCACCAACGTTGTACGATGAAAGGAAAGGCGACATTTTCGGCCATTTTTATCCCATTGAAAATGAATGGAGCTAAAATGAAATAGCATTTTGGGGGCTTTTTCATATCCCAAAACTCACCAAAATTGGCAGACTCATCAGGACTGGTGAACGATTACATATTTTGGGGGCGTGGCCAAAATTGCAACAGAAACGGCTCAAGAGCGCCACCTAGAAAATTTCAAACTACCCTTCCGCATTGGCCTTAGTTTCACGTAGGATCATGAAATTTGGTACACTTGTCCAATTCACCAAGACGCACAGAAAACCCTCTGGCGTCAACGTTGTACGATAAATGGGAAGGCGGCCATTTTGGAATGTGGACCAAATTGGGTGCACGCATTGGGTGCCGAACGGGTACGGGAAAGGCACGAGAGTGTTTCAGGGTGGACCAGCTCGACTTCCCGCGGTCGCCGCGAGAAGGGCGGAGCGGCGCTAAGGCATTCACACGTGCATTTTCGTAGGAAATGCGGTTTTTCTAGTTGTGTGAATGCCACATAGGCATTCACACTATAGTGATTGTGTTTATATTTGTGTGAATGCCACATAGGCATTCACACTATAGTGATTGTGTTTATATTTATTATTGTGTGAATGCCACATAGGCATTCACACTATAGTGATTGTGTTTATATTTATTGTGTGAATGCCAACAAGGCATTCACACTATAGAGATTGTCTTCCGGTTACTATCCTGATTCCGTACGTTTTTCGGCACGCTACTCCTCCTACAGTTTTTGTGCTATTGCAACAATTCATATATCAAAATGTTCAGCTCATTCAGGACATGATGGCTATGACTTTTGGTATTGGTGCAACTTTAGCTTTTTGAATTATTTAGCCTTTTCGGCCATTTTCTTCCCCATTGAAAATGAATGGAGCTAATTTTTCATCCTTGATATCTTTGGAACTCTTTAGAATATTTCACTACTCCTTTCACATTTTGGACCAGCTTAGCTTCCTTCAGCTACCTTGTACATTTTTTAAAAAATATTTCAGCTACTTTCAGCTAATTTCAGCTGTTTTTTCAACTGCTTTGCACTCTTTTCAGCTTTATGCAGCTTACTTCAACATTTTTGTACTTCTACTGACTTATTTCTGCTAATTTCAGATCATTATGCTCCTTTCAGATAATTTTTGAAAGATTAAGATATTTTAGCTATTTTAGCTACTATTTAGCTGTTTTATGATAATTTCAGCTTTTTCAGCTATTTCAACAATTTTTTTTAATCAATCCAACTTTTTTCAGCCTAATTCAGCAAAACCATGCTCTACCAACTTCCTTCTGGTAATTTAAGATTGTTTCTGCTTGTTTTAGCTGTTGTTCAGCTGTTTTTGGCCAATTTCAGCTTTATTCATATATTTTCAACTTTATTTTGCTTATTTCTACTTATTTCAGATTTTTTTCAATTTCAGATTGTTTCAGATACTTCATATTCTTCTGCTTTGTGTTTATTTCTGCTAGTTTCAGCTTCTTCTGCTATTTTAGCTACTATTAAGCTGTTTTTATGCTAATTTAGGCTTGTTTCAACACATTCCACATTATTTGAACTCATTTCAACTTTTTCCAGCCAAATTCTGCAAAAATGTACTCTCTCTACTAAGTTCTAAGACATTTAAGCTTCTTTCTGCTATTTCAGATAATATTCAGCTGTTTTTGCTATCTTAAGCTTTTTTCAGATAATTTCAACTTTATTTTGCTTATTTCTGCTTAGTTCAGATTTTTTCAGATTTCAGATAGTTTCAGATATTTTAGATTATTCAGATTATGCTGCTTTGTGCTTATTTCTGCTAGTTTCAGCTTCTTCTGCTATTTTAGCTACTATTAAGCTGTTTTTATGCTAATTTAGGCTTGTTTCAACAAATTCCACATTATTTGAACTCATTTCAACTTTTTCCATCCTAATTCTGCAAAACTACACTCTCTCTACTAATTTCTAACACAGTTAAGCTTATTTCTGCTATTTCAGATAATATTCAGCTGTTTTTGCTATCTTTAGCTTTTTTCAGATAATTTCAACTTTATTTTGCTTATTTCTGCTTAGTTCAGATTTTTTCAGATTTCAGATTGTTTCAGATATTTCAGATTATTCACAATTATGCTATTTCTAATTACTTCAGATAATTTAAGCTTATTTCTGCTATTTTAGATAGTATTCAGCTGTTTATGATATCTTAAGCTTTTTTTAGATAATTTCAACTTTTTTTGCTTATTTCAGATTATTTCAGATTTCAGATTGTTTAAGATGTTTCAGATTATTCCCAATTAAGCTCTTACTAATTCCTGCTGCTAATTTAAGCTTATTTCTGCTATTTTAGATAATATTCAGCTGTTTTTGACCAATTTCAGCT
Source organism: Garcialebias charrua (assembly GCA_038048925.1). Lineage (NCBI taxonomy): Eukaryota > Metazoa > Chordata > Actinopteri > Cyprinodontiformes > Rivulidae > Garcialebias > Garcialebias charrua. The sequence goes on along the minus strand of JBBPBX010103785.1, from coordinate 1,100 downwards.
GATGGCTGCCAACGCTACTTTCAAATGGTTATAACTCGACCATCTTTATACATAGAGAGCTGAAATTTGGTGAGGTTGTAGCTGAGGACATTATCTATCATGTATAGAATCCAAAAAAAAATCCAAGATGGCCGACAATGCAAAAAAGTAAAAATACTATAAAATGGTCAATTTTAGTGATATTGAGCTGAAACTTGGTGTAGTGATAGCTGAGAATGTTTCCTATCAAATGCTATATCAAAATCAAAAATCCAAGATGGCCGCCAACGCTACTTTCAAATGGCTTTAACTCAGCCATCATTATACATAGAGAGTCGAAATTTGGTGAGGTTGTAGCTGAGGACATTATCTATCATGTACGGAATCCAAATCAAAAATCCAAGATGGCCGACAAAGTAAAACATTAAAAAACTGTAAAAATCCAAGATGGCCGCCAACGCTACATTCAAATGGCTTTAACTCAGCCATCTTTATTCATAGAGAGCTGAAATTTGGTGAGGTTGTAGCTGAGGGAATCCTCTATCATGTACGGAATCCAAATCAAAAATCCAAGATGGCCGACAAAGCAAAACATTAAAAATACTGTAAAATCCAAGATGGCCACCAACGCTACTTTCAAATGGCTTTAAATCAGCCATATTATACATAGAGAGCCGAAATTTGGTGAGGTTGTAGCTGAGGGAATCCTCTATCATGTACGGAATCCAAATCAAAAATCCAAGATGGCCGACAAAGCAAAACATTAAAAATACTGTAAAATCCAAGATGGCCACCAACGCTACTTTCAAATGGCTTTAAATCAGCCATATTTATTCATAGAGAGCCGAAATTTGGTGAGGTTGTAGCTATGGACATTCTTTATCATGCATTAGGTGAAACGGCCATTTTGATTGAATATGCAAATTAGGTGAAGTGGCCATTTTGGTTCAATATACAAGGCAGTTAATTGCCTTGCGAAGTAAGTCAATGCATGTATTGTTACCATTTTGGTTCTACAATTTAAGTAGACAAGTTAGCCATTTTGATTTAATAAGCACATTAGGTAAAGCGGCCATTTTGATTGAACATGCAAGTTGGGTGAAGCGGCCATTTTGGCATTC
>JBBPBX010103783.1:0-11833 GCA_038048925.1 Garcialebias charrua | reverse complement strand
GGCCACCAATGTAGTAATATAGGAAGGGGTCAGTTTACTGACTTACCTATATTTTAGATGTATAAATTGGCAGGGTTTAGACTGACACAAAAATACATCATTAATTAAACGGGTTCTCTCTTTTTCAGCTTAATACCAATAATTCTATACCTTGACCAGATGTAATTCACAGGAAACGTTAAACTTATGTTGGCACAGCAGGACTGGACCATTTATTTAACATAATTGTAAATTACATCACACATTTGTACATGATTGGTTGATTATTTTTCCTATAATTAACTTCAGCACAGATGAAATATAGGAACAACAGAACAAGTGAAGGATGATATTTTACTCATTTCTGCAGGTACATTAACTTAGTTTCTGGCTTAGGAAGATAAAGGTTTAGGAGGAGAAAATGGAGGAAGAAAAGTTAAGAGTCAGGGAGTTATCTTGATGTGTTTAACCAGAAGCATGGCAGCTCTCCGGCCGAACTCGGCTACACGTTGGTACCCTTGGCAAAGCATTTGACGACTTGTTACCTCGTGAAGATGGTCAGTCTCCCTCGGTCCAGTTTGGTCAGTTCGTTTACCGTTCTCAGCGTCTCCAGACGTGCGCCTTGACTCGAACCGAAAGTAACGGCAGCTCCTGGTGTTGTTTTCAAGATAAGACGTTCCTTAAAGGAATGTCAATAAAAGAGCTTTTTCAGCTGTTGAAGATGACTTATAACTTGGCATGTTATAAGCCTTTAACTGAATGACGTGGTCATTAGCGTGTTGACCAGACGATCATCAGTTCTTTGGGGAACCTCATCATGGGTTGAGGACCTCAGCAAACTCCGTCAGTTCCAGCAAAAGCTTAGAACTTTAAGGAAGGATCTGAGATCAGTGACTTGTTGTTCTTCTCTGATTGGTCCAAACAAACCAGTGGATGAAGGTCACTCGGATAGGAGAAGATCAGTTTTTAGAACAGAGAAGAAGTTGTTTAGAATGAAGACAGAGAAACAGATTAGACTGGAGCCAGCTTCATAAAACAACTGATTAAAACTGTGTTCTAACTTCTAACAAAACTGATCGAGTTCAGTCTGACATATTAATTCACTTTCACCGTTTGATTCATCATATGAAGAAGTGATCATTATTTTGAAATAACATTGGATTTCCAACTTGAATTAAACAGTTTGAATTAAACAGTCTTTGACTTAACAAACATTGAATTCAATAATGCTTATACAAGTAACACAAGGTTATTCATTAACACAAAAATAGAGGAATAAGAGAGTCTCTTATGACTTATTGTGTTTTGATTCAAAATAATGTAATAAAATAGTGTTAATGTCCTTTTTCTGAGAGTATCAGTGAAAAGGTGTCACTGGGACAGTTCAAGTATCAGAGCGGGCATGGTCATGTCCACTACAGCTGTCAGACTGCAGGTTTACTTGTGGTTATATTTTGCTAACAGAGCACTTTGCTGTCAGACTGCAGGTTTACTTGTGGTTATATTTTGCTAACAGAACACTTTGCTGTCAGACTGCAGGTTTACTTGTGGTTATATTTTGCTAACAGAACACTTTGCTGTCAGACTGCAGGTTTACTTGTGGTTATATTTTGCTAACAGAGCACTTTGCTGTCAGACTGCAGGTTTACTTGTGGTTATATTTTGCTAACAGAACACTTTGCTGTCAGACTGCAGGTTTACTTGTGGTTATATTTTGCTAACAGAGCACTTTGCTGTCAGACTGCAGGTTTACTTGTGGTTATATTTTGCTAACAGAACACTTTGCTGTCAGACTGCAGGTTTACTTGTGGTTATATTTTGCTAACAGAGCACTTTGCTGTCAGACTGCAGGTTTACTTGTGGTTATATTTTGCTAACAGAGCACTTTGCTGTCAGACTGCAGGTTTACTTGTGGTTATATTTTGCTAACAGAGCACTTTGCTGTCAGACTGCAGGTTTACTTGTGGTTATATTTTGCTAACAGAACACTTTGCTGTCAGACTGCAGGTTTACTTGTGGTTATATTTTGCTAACAGAACACTTTGCTGTCAGACTGCAGGTTTACTTGTGGTTATATTTTGCTAACAGAACACTTTGCTGTCAGACTGCAGGTTTACTTGTGGTTATATTTTGCTAACAGAGCACTTTGCTGTCAGACTGCAGGTTTACTTGTGGTTATATTTTGCTAACAGAGCACTTTGCTGTCAGACTGCAGGTTTACTTGTGGTTATATTTTGCTAACAGAGCACTTTGCTGTCAGACTGCAGGTTTACTTGTGGTTATATTTTGCTAACAGAGCACTTTGCTGTCAGACTGCAGGTTTACTTGTGGTTATATTTTGCTAACAGAGCACTTTGCTGTCAGACTGCAGGTTTACTTGTGGTTATATTTTGCTAACAGAGCACTTTGCTGTCAGACTGCAGGTTTACTTGTGGTTATATTTTGCTAACAGAGCACTTTGCTGTCAGACTGCAGGTTTACTTGTGGTTATATTTTGCTAACAGAGCACTTTGCTGTCAGACTGCAGGTTTACTTGTGGTTATATTTTGCTAACAGAACACTTTGCTGTCAGACTGCAGGTTTACTTGTGGTTATATTTTGCTAACAGAGCACTTTGCTGTCAGACTGCAGGTTTACTTGTGGTTATATTTTGCTAACAGAGCACTTTGCTGTCAGACTGCAGGTTTACTTGTGGTTATATTTTGCTAACAGAGCACTTTGCTGTCAGACTGCAGGTTTACTTGTGGTTATATTTTGCTAACAGAGCACTTTGCTGTCAGACTGCAGGTTTACTTGTGGTTATATTTTGCTAACAGAGCACTTTGCTGTCAGACTGCAGGTTTACTTGTGGTTATATTTTGCTAACAGAGCACTTTGCTGTCAGACTGCAGGTTTACTTGTGGTTATATTTTGCTAACAGAGCACTTTGCTGTCAGACTGCAGGTTTACTTGTGGTTATATTTTGCTAACAGAACACTTTGCTGTCAGACTGCAGGTTTACTTGTGGTTATATTTTGCTAACAGAGCACTTTGCTGTCAGACTGCAGGTTTACTTGTGGTTATATTTTGCTAACAGAACACTTTGCTGTCAGACTGCAGGTTTACTTGTGGTTATATTTTGCTAACAGAGCACTTTGCTGTCAGACTGCAGGTTTACTTGTGGTTATATTTTGCTAACAGAGCACTTTGCTGTCAGACTGCAGGTTTACTTGTGGTTATATTTTGCTAACAGAGCACTTTGCTGTCAGACTGCAGGTTTACTTGTGGTTATATTTTGCTAACAGAGCACTTTGCTGTCAGACTGCAGGTTTACTTGTGGTTATATTTTGCTAACAGAACACTTTGCTGTCAGACTGCAGGTTTACTTGTGGTTATATTTTGCTAACAGAGCACTTTGCTGTCAGACTGCAGGTTTACTTGTGGTTATATTTTGCTAACAGAACACTTTGCTGTCAGACTGCAGGTTTACTTGTGGTTATATTTTGCTAACAGAGCACTTTGCTGTCAGACTGCAGGTTTACTTGTGGTTATATTTTGCTAACAGAGCACTTTGCTGTCAGACTGCAGGTTTACTTGTGGTTATATTTTGCTAACAGAACACTTTGCTGTCAGACTGCAGGTTTACTTGTGGTTATATTTTGCTAACAGAGCACTTTGCTGTCAGACTGCAGGTTTACTTGTGGTTATATTTTGCTAACAGAAGCACTTTGCTGTCAGACTGCAGGTTTACTTGTGGTTATATTTTGCTAACAGAGCACTTTGCTGTCAGACTGCAGGTTTACTTGTGGTTATATTTTGCTAACAGAGCACTTTGCTGTCAGACTGCAGGTTTACTTGTGGTTATATTTTGCTAACAGAACACTTTGCTGTCAGACTGCAGGTTTACTTGTGGTTATATTTTGCTAACAGAGCACTTTGCTGTCAGACTGCAGGTTTACTTGTGGTTATATTTTGCTAACAGAGCACTTTGCTGTCAGACTGCAGGTTTACTTGTGGTTATATTTTGCTAACAGAGCACTTTGCTGTCAGACTGCAGGTTTACTTGTGGTTATATTTTGCTAACAGAGCACTTTGCTGTCAGACTGCAGGTTTACTTGTGGTTATATTTTGCTAACAGAGCACTTTGCTGTCAGACTGCAGGTTTACTTGTGGTTATATTTTGCTAACAGAGCACTTTGCTGTCAGACTGCAGGTTTACTTGTGGTTATATTTTGCTAACAGAGCACTTTGCTGTCAGACTGCAGGTTTACTTGTGGTTATATTTTGCTAACAGAGCACTTTGCTGTCAGACTGCAGGTTTACTTGTGGTTATATTTTGCTAACAGAGCACTTTGCTGTCAGACTGCAGGTTTACTTGTGGTTATATTTTACTAACAGAGCACTTTGCTGTCAGACTGCAGGTTTACTTGTGGTTATATTTTGCTAACAGAGCACTTTGCTGTCAGACTGCAGGTTTACTTGTGGTTATATTTTGCTAACAGAGCACTTTGCTGTCAGACTGCAGGTTTACTTGTGGTTATATTTTGCTAACAGAACACTTTGCTGTCAGACTGCAGGTTTACTTGTGGTTATATTTTGCTAACAGAGCACTTTGCTGTCAGACTGCAGGTTTACTTGTGGTTATATTTTGCTAACAGAGCACTTTGCTGTCAGACTGCAGGTTTACTTGTGGTTATATTTTGCTAACAGAACACTTTGCTGTCAGACTGCAGGTTTACTTGTGGTTATATTTTGCTAACAGAGCACTTTGCTGTCAGACTGCAGGTTTACTTGTGGTTATATTTTGCTAACAGAGCACTTTGCTGTCAGACTGCAGGTTTACTTGTGGTTATATTTTGCTAACAGAGCACTTTGCTGTCAGACTGCAGGTTTACTTGTGGTTATATTTTGCTAACAGAGCACTTTGCTGTCAGACTGCAGGTTTACTTGTGGTTATATTTTGCTAACAGAACACTTTGCTGTCAGACTGCAGGTTTACTTGTGGTTATATTTTGCTAACAGAGCACTTTGCTGTCAGACTGCAGGTTTACTTGTGGTTATATTTTGCTAACAGAGCACTTTGCTGTCAGACTGCAGGTTTACTTGTGGTTATATTTTGCTAACAGAGCACTTTGCTGTCAGACTGCAGGTTTACTTGTGGTTATATTTTGCTAACAGAGCACTTTGCTGTCAGACTGCAGGTTTACTTGTGGTTATATTTTGCTAACAGAGCACTTTGCTGTCAGACTGCAGGTTTACTTGTGGTTATATTTTGCTAACAGAGCACTTTGCTGTCAGACTGCAGGTTTACTTGTGGTTATATTTTGCTAACAGAGCACTTTGCTGTCAGACTGCAGGTTTACTTGTGGTTATATTTTGCTAACAGAGCACTTTGCTGTCAGACTGCAGGTTTACTTGTGGTTATATTTTGCTAACAGAGCACTTTGCTGTCAGACTGCAGGTTTACTTGTGGTTATATTTTGCTAACAGAACACTTTGCTGTCAGACTGCAGGTTTACTTGTGGTTATATTTTGCTAACAGAGCACTTTGCTGTCAGACTGCAGGTTTACTTGTGGTTATATTTTGCTAACAGAGCACTTTGCTGTCAGACTGCAGGTTTACTTGTGGTTATATTTTACTAACAGAGCACTTTGCTGTCAGACTGCAGGTTTACTTGTGGTTATATTTTACTAACAGAGCACTTTGCTGTCAGACTGCAGGTTTACTTGTGGTTATATTTTGCTAACAGAGCACTTTGCTGTCAGACTGCAGGTTTACTTGTGGTTATATTTTGCTAACAGAGCACTTTGCTGTCAGACTGCAGGTTTACTTGTGGTTATATTTTGCTAACAGAGCACTTTGTTGTCAGACTGCAGGTTTACTTGTGGTTATATTTTGCTAACAGAACACTTTGCTGTCAGACTGCAGGTTTACTTGTGGTTATATTTTGCTAACAGAGCACTTTGCTGTCAGACTGCAGGTTTACTTGTGGTTATATTTTGCTAACAGAGCACTTTGCTGTCAGACTGCAGGTTTACTTGTGGTTATATTTTGCTAACAGAGCACTTTGCTGTCAGACTGCAGGTTTACTTGTGGTTATATTTTGCTAACAGAGCACTTTGCTGTCAGACTGCAGGTTTACTTGTGGTTATATTTTGCTAACAGAGCACTTTGCTGTCAGACTGCAGGTTTACTTGTGGTTATATTTTGCTAACAGAGCACTTTGCTGTCAGACTGCAGGTTTACTTGTGGTTATATTTTGCTAACAGAGCACTTTGCTGTCAGACTGCAGGTTTACTTGTGGTTATATTTTGCTAACAGAGCACTTTGTTGTCAGACTGCAGGTTTACTTGTGGTTATATTTTGCTAACAGAACACTTTGCTGTCAGACTGCAGGTTTACTTGTGGTTATATTTTGCTAACAGAGCACTTTGTTGTCAGACTGCAGGTTTACTTGTGGTTATATTTTGCTAACAGAGCACTTTGTTGTCAGACTGCAGGTTTACTTGTGGTTATATTTTGCTAACAGAGCACTTTGTTGTCAGACTGCAGGTTTACTTGTGGTTATATTTTGCTAACAGAGCACTTTGCTGTCAGACTGCAGGTTTACTTGTGGTTATATTTTACTAACAGAGCACTTTGTTGTCAGACTGCAGGTTTACTTGTGGTTATATTTTGCTAACAGAACACTTTGCTGTCAGACTGCAGGTTTACTTGTGGTTATATTTTGCTAACAGAACACTTTGCTGTCAGACTGCAGGTTTACTTGTGGTTATATTTTGCTAACAGAGCACTTTGCTGTCAGACTGCAGGTTTACTTGTGGTTATATTTTACTAACAGAACACTTTGCTGTCAGACTGCAGGTTTACTTGTGGTTATATTTTGCTAACAGAACACTTTGCTGTCAGACTGCAGGTTTACTTGTGGTTATATTTTGCTAACAGAGCACTTTGCTGTCAGACTGCAGGTTTACTTGTGGTTATATTTTGCTAACAGAGCACTTTGCTGTCAGACTGCAGGTTTACTTGTGGTTATATTTTGCTAACAGAGCACTTTGCTGTCAGACTGCAGGTTTACTTGTGGTTATATTTTGCTAACAGAGCACTTTGCTGTCAGACTGCAGGTTTACTTGTGGTTATATTTTGCTAACAGAGCACTTTGCTGTCAGACTGCAGGTTTACTTGTGGTTATATTTTGCTAACAGAGCACTTTGCTGTCAGACTGCAGGTTTACTTGTGGTTATATTTTGCTAACAGAGCACTTTGCTGTCAGACTGCAGGTTTACTTGTGGTTATATTTTGCTAACAGAGCACTTTGCTGTCAGACTGCAGGTTTACTTGTGGTTATATTTTGCTAACAGAGCACTTTGCTGTCAGACTGCAGGTTTACTTGTGGTTATATTTTGCTAACAGAGCACTTTGCTGTCAGACTGCAGGTTTACTTGTGGTTATATTTTGCTAACAGAGCACTTTGCTGTCAGACTGCAGGTTTACTTGTGGTTATATTTTGCTAACAGAGCACTTTGCTGTCAGACTGCAGGTTTACTTGTGGTTATATTTTGCTAACAGAACACTTTGCTGTCAGACTGCAGGTTTACTTGTGGTTATATTTTGCTAACAGAGCACTTTGCTGTCAGACTGCAGGTTTACTTGTGGTTATATTTTGCTAACAGAGCACTTTGCTGTCAGACTGCAGGTTTACTTGTGGTTATATTTTGCTAACAGAGCACTTTGCTGTCAGACTGCAGGTTTACTTGTGGTTATATTTTGCTAACAGAGCACTTTGCTGTCAGACTGCAGGTTTACTTGTGGTTATATTTTGCTAACAGAGCACTTTGCTGTCAGACTGCAGGTTTACTTGTGGTTATATTTTGCTAACAGAGCACTTTGCTGTCAGACTGCAGGTTTACTTGTGGTTATATTTTGCTAACAGAGCACTTTGCTGTCAGACTGCAGGTTTACTTGTGGTTATATTTTGCTAACAGAACACTTTGCTGTCAGACTGCAGGTTTACTTGTGGTTTTATTTTGCTAACAGAACACTTTGCTGTCAGACTGCAGGTTTACTTCACCTTCAAGTGAACGCATTGGTAGGGGTGGGCGATATGGCTCAAAAATTATATTGTGATATTTCAGAGCCTTATCACGATAACGATAAATTTCATGATATAACCAAAAAAATAAAATAATCAAATGTATTTGACAAAATTAACAACATGTTGCTTTGCAGTATTATGTATATAAAATAAACATAAAAACAAGGGGTAATTTTACTGAAATTACTTTATTTAGTAAAGCATTCAGTCTCCCAAGTATAAAAATAAATAAATAATCTGTTATTTAGATTGAAAATGTCTCATCTATTCATATAGGAATTGTTCATTTTTTTTAAATTGATCTGTCTCTGCACACCTTGATGCATGCTCAATAATCCAGGAGAAAAATCTAAAAAAGCTTAACTTTTTTAGATGATCTGTCTCTGATTACCTGACTCTTGGTCCGTGGAGCCGCACGTGTTTGTAAAGATGGTTCAGCGGGGGAGACACACAGCACCGACTGCTCAGAGCGGGGTGGGGGGTGGGGGGCGCAGAGGCATTTGAGCTCTCTCTACCTGGAGTTTAAGCAGGGGGACAGAAGCTGAGAGAGACGCGAGTAGTTTGTTTTTAGCATTTTAGCTGCACGAAGACTGGTGGAGGGGAGGTGCGCAGTTCAGTTTGTTGGTTTGAAGCGCTCGTTTGTTAAGGGGGCGGGGCACCCTGACGTATTACATCAAGAAATTAGCATATCATGATATAACTTTTTTGCCCGGGCAAGCTTTTTATACCGGTAAAATCGGTAACGATAAGATATGGCCCAGCTCTACGCATTAGAACAGACAAGAGAAAGAAAACATGTCTCCTGTTTCTGCAGATGTTCAGCATACAAACATCTGGCTGCACACTCCCGAACCTTGGTTCTGGTGAGTTCTGTTCACAGAACCTGCTCCGTATCTCAGCTCCAAACATTCCACTAACACCCCTCACAACACCAAGAAGAGGTCAGAGGTCAGGGAAGAAGACATCCAGGAAGATGTTCCTTTGAACTCCTCAACATCTGGCTCACAAGAAGCCCACATGGTTCATCAACATCTGGCTCACAAGAAGCCCACATGGTTCATCAACATCTGGCTCACAAGAAGCCCACATGGTTCATCAACATCTGGCTCACAAGAAGCCCACATGGTTCATCAACATCTGGCTCACAAGAAGCCCACATGGTTCATCAACATCTGGCTCACAAGAAGCCCACATGGTTCATCAACATCTGGCTCACAAGAAGCCCACATGGTTCATCAACATCTGGCTCACAAGAAGCCCACATGGTTCATCAACATCTGGCTCACAAGAAGCCCACATGGTTCATCAACATCTGGCTCACAAGAAGCCCACATGGTTCATCAACATCTGGCTCACAAGAAGCCCACATGGTTCGTCAACATCTGGCTCACAAGAAGCCCACATGGTTCGTCAACATCTGGCTCACAAGAAGCCCACATGGTTCGTCAACATCTGGCTCACAAGAAGCCCACATGGTTCGTCAACATCTGGCTCACAAGAAGCCCACATGGTTCGTCAACATCTGGCTCACAAGAAGCCCACATGGTTCGTCAACATCTGGCTCACAAGAAGCCCACATGGTTCATCAACATCTGGCTCACAAGAAGCCCACATGGTTCGTCAACATCTGGCTCACAAGAAGCCCACATGGTTCATCAACATCTGGCTCACAAGAAGCCCACATGGTTCATCAACATCTGGCTCACAAGAAGCCCACATGGTTCATCAACATCTGGCTCACAAGAAGCCCACATGGTTCATCAACATCTGGCTCACAAGAAGCCCACATGGTTCATCAACATCTGGCTCACAAGAAGCCCACATGGTTCATCAACATCTGGCTCACAAGAAGCCCACATGGTTCATCAACATCTGGCTCACAAGAAGCCCACATGGTTCATCAACATCTGGCTCACAAGAAGCCCACATGGTTCATCAACATCTGGCTCACAAGAAGCCCACATGGTTCATCAACATCTGGCTCACAAGAAGCCCACATGGTTCATCAACATCTGGCTCACAAGAAGCCCACATGGTTCATCAACATCTGGCTCACAAGAAGCCCACATGGTTCATCAACATCTGGCTCACAAGAAGCCCACATGGTTCATCAACATCTGGCTCACAAGAAGCCCACATGGTTCATCAACATCTGGCTCACAAGAAGCCCACATGGTTCATCAACATCTGGCTCACAAGAAGCCCACATGGTTCATCAACATCTGGCTCACAAGAAGCCCACATGGTTCATCAACATCTGGCTCACAAGAAGCCCACATGGTTCATCAACATCTGGCTCACAAGAAGCCCACATGGTTCATCAACATCTGGCTCACAAGAAGCCCACATGGTTCATCAACATCTGGCTCACAAGAAGCCCACATGGTTCATCAACATCTGGCTCACAAGAAGCCCACATGGTTCATCAACATCTGGCTCACAAGAAGCCCACATGGTTCATCAACATCTGGCTCACAAGAAGCCCACATGGTTCATCAACATCTGGCTCACAAGAAGCCCACATGGTTCATCAACATCTGGCTCACAAGAAGCCCACATGGTTCATCAACATCTGGCTCACAAGAAGCCCACATGGTTCATCAACATCTGGCTCACAAGAAGCCCACATGGTTCATCAACATCTGGCTCACAAGAAGCCCACATGGTTCATCAACATCTGGCTCACAAGAAGCCCACATGGTTCATCAACATCTGGCTCACAAGAAGCCCACATGGTTCATCAACATCTGGCTCACAAGAAGCCCACATGGTTCATCAACATCTGGCTCACAAGAAGCCCACATGGTTCATCAACATCTGGCTCACAAGAAGCCCACATGGTTCATCAACATCTGGCTCACAAGAAGCCCACATGGTTCATCAACATCTGGCTCACAAGAAGCCCACATGGTTCATCAACATCTGGCTCACAAGAAGCCCACATGGTTCATCAACATCTGGCTCACAAGAAGCCCACATGGTTCATCAACATCTGGCTCACAAGAAGCCCACATGGTTCATCAACATCTGGCTCACAAGAAGCCCACATGGTTCATCAACATCTGGCTCACAAGAAGCCCACATGGTTCATCAACATCTGGCTCACAAGAAGCCCACATGGTTCATCAACATCTGGCTCACAAGAAGCCCACATGGTTCATCAACATCTGGCTCACAAGAAGCCCACATGGTTCATCAACATCTGGCTCACAAGAAGCCCACATGGTTCATCAACATCTGGCTCACAAGAAGCCCACATGGTTCATCAACATCTGGCTCACAAGAAGCCCACATGGTTCATCAACATCTGGCTCACAAGAAGCCCACATGGTTCATCAACATCTGGCTCACAAGAAGCCCACATGGTTCATCAACATCTGGCTCACAAGAAGCCCACATGGTTCATCAACATCTGGCTCACAAGAAGCCCACATGGTTCATCAACATCTGGCTCACAAGAAGCCCACATGGTTCATCAACATCTGGCTCACAAGAAGCCCACATGGTTCATCAACATCTGGCTCACAAGAAGCCCACATGGTTCATCAACATCTGGCTCACAAGAAGCCCACATGGTTCATCAACATCTGGCTCACAAGAAGCCCACATGGTTCATCAACATCTGGCTCACAAGAAGCCCACATGGTTCATCAACATCTGGCTCACAAGAAGCCCACATGGTTCATCAACATCTGGCTCACAAGAAGCCCACATGGTTCATCAACATCTGGCTCACAAGAAGCCCACATGGTTCATCAACATCTGGCTCACAAGAAGCC
>JBBPBX010103780.1:0-11833 GCA_038048925.1 Garcialebias charrua | reverse complement strand
CGAGACCGTCGTAACCTGAGGACTACCTGTAATCCAAAACGTATGGTATAAATACCAAAGTGTGGGTGTCCAGAAAATCCCAAGAGTTTGTGCACACACAAATAAGTATGTTGACTTTCAGCTCCGTAAGCGACAGCGACTGGCTCTGACATGCATCAATCAACTGCTTTGAGACTATTAAAATGAAATAACAGCAACTATGATAAAAAAAAATTAAATTGTTCGTCGCCATTTTGCTGTTTATTTTGTTAATCACAGCCTCTAACACATAAATAAGCACCTGACAAACATAATCCAATACCTATACCAGCTGATCTGGAGGTATTTAATGCACACAAAGACTATTTCAAGTCATAAAGGAGTTAGTGTACATAGCTTATCGTTTCACAGAACTCGGGAACTGACTTTTAGTCTCCATCTTTAATCCTCGACGTTCGTAGCAACAGATGCAACGTCCTTGTGACAGTAAGTAAACTGAGGCTGAGGACGCTGTTGCAGTGAACCAGCAGAAAGTAAAGAGATGATTGACTTACGAATACACAAAACCAAATGCACATTCCTGTTTCTCTCATACACACGCACACAAACACACAGCTCCCTCACTCTGATCTGGTTCAGTGGGGTCTGTTCAACAAGTAATGACTGCGCTATGTGCTTTTTATTTTTCTTACTCCCGTACAGTTGACTCACGCTCCACTGCCTGTTGTACATGTGTGTGTGTGTGTGTGCTGACACACTAACAGAGTTCACTCCTCTCAAATGCACAATAACTCGATGATGTGGTGTGATCAGTGACTGTAGCCGAAACTATTGCCGACATGTTTTAAAATGAGTTTGAGGAGGAGCTGCTCAATTTTTCAACTGACTGGCCGTTGAAAGCCTGAGCTGCTTATGTAAATACACAGCTGCACGCAAACGCAATCCCATGTACATGCAGGCTCAAACACACACACACACACACACACACACACACACACACACACACACACACACACACACACACAGCCTTAAAGCAAAAGAAGTGACTGATAAAAATGAGACATGAAGCTAAACCGTAGTACTTTACGTATGGTTGTGGCTCACAGCTGCAGGCAAATGGCGGGCACTTGTATTTTTCTCTGTGTCGTTCTGCTTTTGTCTGTCTGTTGGTCAAATATTGCATAAATTACTGGGTGGATTTTACTGAACCTTTCTTAAAGTAATCACTGGGTGGACAGCTACAATCGATTAATGTTTGCAGCCAGTCAGGTTCAACATGGCCGCCACAGTTGCGCAACCTTAGCAAACACAAAAATGGCTACAAGTCAGTCAGTTTCCAAGACGTTAAGGTGCAGCTTGGTGTGGTGGTAGCTGTAAGTCTTATACACATTGCATACTCTGAAAGCTAGCAGATTATAACACCGCTGCCTAAAAAAATGCCAATATATGTTGGAGTCTTAGTTTTAGAGTTGGTGTAAATTTTCATACTCTTATACCACTATGCAAAAAACTCAGGACAGTGTTAGGTTTACTATTTTATGCTTATGTCTATTATTATATGTTTCAGTGTTTCAATGTTTAGATGTTTACTGTTGCACCGAGGGACTGAGAGAAACGCAATTTCGGTCCTGTGTATGTCCTGCACTGTACATATTGCAGATCTGACAATAAAGTTGACTTTGACTTTGACTTTGACTTTGAGTCAACCTTGTTTGTCAGTTAGCAAAATTTCTCATGAACAGCTGTTTGGATTTTAATAAAATCTATTGAGCCTAATAAATAGAACTGATTAAAATTTGCTGACTACACATTTAAAGATGGCCACTACAGTCAGCTGGTCTTAAAAGCATGAAAATAACAATTTTACAGTTGATTTTATAGATATTTAAATGAAACTAGATGATATACAGGTAGTCCTCGACTTACGAACGAGTTCCGTTTGTATGTCGAAAATCGCCATAAGTCGGAAGTACACACTAGCCGCCACTTTTACACGTACATGTATGGTACTCTACAGTTACCAAGCACTTCGCCTATCCTAACACAGTACCCTACATAATTATCAAAAAACACATACAGTACATTTGGAGCCATAATGAAGGAAAAAAATAGTTAATTTCTTACTGGGAGCTGGTGAAGCCTGTCTCCGTCTATTAGCATGTTAGCTCGTTGCACGTCAGAGCTCTGCAGCTTCCTTGTTGCTTCACGCGGTCCAAACTGTTTACAGTAAAGCATGTTAGCTCCATACATTTGGAGCCATTATGAAGGGAAAAAGAGTTAATAACTTACTGGGAGCTGGTGAAGCCGTATATCCGCGTGTTAGCATGTTAGCTCCATACATTTGGAGCCATTATGAAGGGAAAAAGAGTTAATAACTTACTGGGAGCTGGTGAAGCCGTATATCCGCATGTTAGCATGTTAGCTCCGTGTCCCGGCAGCACCCGAGGCCGCGCAGCCGTTTCTCCGCGTTATCATGTTAGCTCCGGGTGCCACCAACATCCAGGCCGCCAAGCCTTTCATCCGCCTGAGACGTCCACAGAGTTCACCGAGCGTTTCCAGCTCATTTATCCGAGCGAAGCAACCTCTGATCGGACAGACGGTCTGTCCAAAGCCGGCTGTCGAAGCCGGAGGTAACCGAAGCTAACCGACAACTGCCGAAAACTGCCGAAAACTGCCGAAACTGCATAATCGGCTTAAAAAATATAATAATAATACCGGTAATGTCTTTTTCTGTCATCTGTGTATGTTTCCCATACACAGACGAAATTCGTCTCTGCATTTAACCCAACACCACCAGGTGGTGCAGTGAGCAGCCAGAAAGCGCCCGGGGAGCTGGAGAATTAGGTGTGCACTCAAAAGCCGTTTTCGCATTGGCCAGCCCTCCCCGGCTCTCCCAGCTTCTAACCCGGGTTCGGCGTGTTCGCATTTACCTTTTCCGCCCGGGATCCACCGTTGTTCTGGAACCATCTTCCACCGTGGTTCTATCGGGCCGAGCCCCACGGACCCAGTTTCACGTCATGTACTGCTCTCATTTGATTCGTTGTTTGCAGCAGGGGCGGGACTCATTCAAACAACCTCAGCGCGAGGGTTGAATTTCATTCAAATTTAACTACAGAAACCCCTAAAACAATTGTTAGCTGAATTAGTTTTTCTGAGTTAAATTTTTGTTAATAACTGATCACAAATCAGCTTATGTTACAACGTAAATAACAACGAAGCGCGGACCCATTTCCGCCTTTCAGCGCGGCTTGAATGTCATTAAAATATAACTAATATTGTCTAACTGTTGCGCGCAGCCAGGGTTTTAAAATATAACTAATAATCTCTAACTTCTACTGTGCTTCTAAAATGTTAAGAGGAGTTATTCCTATATGGAAAAGGTGGACACCTGAAAATCCAGTCCACTGTGTAGCTCAAAGCGTTAGTGCACTGTCATTTTGACCTGGCGAAGTGGGTTCGCTTCCCGCCTGGGACAAAGTTATTTTACTTTTTTTTTTTATTGGAGTAAATAAAAAGGAGTTTGTTAACCAAACAAACTCCTTTTTATTTAAAAGAAAATGTGAATAAAAAAAAAAAGTAAAATAACTTTGTCCAGAGGACCACACTTAGCTTTTTTAGATTTTTCTACCTGGATTATTGAGCATGCATCAGGGTATAAAATAAAGAACATTTAAACACATAAAATAAGATTTTTCAAAAAACCTTTAAATTTAATTTAATTTTTTTATTAATGATAATGCGTTCGTAACACCGAATCGCCGTAAGTCGAGACCGCCGTAAGTCGAGGGCTACCTGTCATTTTAAAATGTCTACACATCATAATGCACAAGACTTTTGCCTCAATGTTTGGCATTAACTGTTGGAGTGAACCCCGTTTGTCTGTTAGCAAAATATCTCCTAAACCATGTGACAAATTTGAACAAAACCCTCAGAATGTAACAATTGGACATTACATTTACAGCTGAATAACGTTTAAAGCTGCTATATGTAACTTTTCTAACAATATATTTTTAACGTATTTCTTCACTCTGTCACTAGATTGATGTTAGAGAGGTAATCTCTGAAAAAAACTAAAAAAAAATATTGTCCCCTTGCTTCTCCAGGTGGTAAATAAGCATTTCTAAAAAGAAAAAGTGACCCGCCATTTTCCAGCCAATAAAAACAAAGTTTGTAACCAGCCAATAAAAACCGAGCTTGAATTCGAATCAGCCAATAAAAACAGAGCTTGAATTTGAATTTTAACAGACCACAAGGGGGCAGTGCCATATATGGCTCTGAGGGGGAGGGATCAGAATGCTTTGCTTGTTGAAATTTTTTCTAAGTGCTGATGTTCTACAGAAACTGCAGACTCCACCTTTAAAGTCAATCCATTTTAACACGGCCACCACAGGTAATCAGCCTTAGCAAAGACTAAAATGGCTACACCCCATCAATTTTAGAGACGTCAAGCTTAAAGTTGATGTGGTAGTAAATGAGACTCATCCACATTACACACTCTGAGTGCTACGAGATTTCACGAAAGATCTCAGCATATTTGTGACATAAAACCAGGTCTCTCTTGTAAATGAGTCCCAGAGGCTCAATGGGATCAACCTGTATAAATAAAAGGTTGAATGAATTAATATTAAGATTAGATCCGAACAGTTACAACTCCTTCCTTTCTCAACGAAAGAAGATCTTTCTGAAACGCTGGGACAAAAGGTGGTGGGATATTTGTTCTTGCAAGAAGTGCTTGGACTTTAATTAGATCTGTTGTGCTCCAGCACAAATACACACGTGAAGACAGGTGTGTCACACATTCTGGGACTGCAGAGCCGAGGCGTTCAGTAATTGAAAACAGGGCTGAATAATCCGAGAGAGTGACAGCCCTGAAAGATTATGCAAACTCAAACATTAACACAATTAAGCATGTGAGCACTGGGGTATGTTGCAACATTAGACACTGTCTTAACAGGCCCCCTGCATGAAGACAAAGGAATGTGTGCGTATATGTGTGTACGATACAGAATGCATACATGACGACTCATATCACCATGGTGCAACAACCAAAAAAAATATAACAGAACTGAAGCGGCGGCTGTTTTTAGAAATCCAAATGTTGCTAATCAAAAGACACGCAGTTGTTTTATTGCGTTATGAGTTTGATTCGCTGCGTAGAAATCCAGCCAGACTCCGCAAATTGTATGACAGTGATACAGCCACATTTGATGTATTTGTTTGTTTGTTTGTTTTTTAAGCAGGGATCTGCTTGTTAAAGACAAACGCTTCGTCAGACAGTGAGCAAATGGTTCAATCGTCTCCGGGCGAGCCTGCGCCTTGGCAACAGCCACTGGGCCGGCGTGGTGACGGCCCAGTTCTGATTTATCTAGTGAGCTGCACTCAGGTGCTGTTTTGTTAACAGGATTGCAGCCATTTATAACTGTGTTTCATTACAGTACTAAGAGCCGATAAGATGATCACTCACGCGCACGCACAGATTCGCACACACCGAGGCGCTAATTCAATCCACTGACAGGGAAACACGGCAAACAACATCCATTATGGCCTCGGAGCTAATTGGTTATGTGGGGGAGGGNGGGAAAAGGAGGCGGGTTGAGGAGCTGGAGTTGAAGGGAAGCCTGAATTTGGTGGTGGGGTCTAAAATGAGGTGCACCTCTGCAGAATATTTCCTCTATTTTTCACCTCCCATTGCGTGCAATTACTCACTGCATTTATCTCTCCCACTCGTTCCACCGAAAAAACAGGACACAGCCTTTCTCCAGCTCAACATGCAGCTCAACATGCAGCTATTAATCCCTCCTCTGGTCTCTACTCCTCTTCTTTCTTGTACTTTTCTTTACTTGCCGTGGGGCGAAGTCAAAATGAAAATACCTGCCAATAAAGCAAACGCATCCATCTGACCAGCAGCGAGTGGCGAGCCCAAAACAAAGATAGCATCTTGGCCCCAGGTGGCATCAAACCATTGGCGACATTTAATAATTTCCCCTCTCTGGCTAACCTCCTCCCCCACCCTCCTCGATCACCTGAATCATACTATTAAAGATTAATCTTCTCCTGTGCGCAGACAAGACCAGGGTGAGGGAAGAGACGAGCTGGTGGTGATGAATTACCTTCATTCATGCAAAGACCAGATCTTTTAGGATTCCTGGCATTGGCCCTGTTTATTTACTCCCTCCATCACACAGCATCAGCACCAGAGTGATGGTGGATGAAGGGCTGGAGAGGCAGGCAGATAGTCAAACAGATGGAGTCGCAGGGAGAAATAAATAATGTCAGCAGAAGGAGGTTTTAGGAGAGAAAGGTAAAGAGAGGGAAAATTATATAATAAAAGGACAGAAAGTGAGAGGAAAGGGTTTGAGGGCTCAAGAAAGTGAAATAGATAAACAGATGAAGGTGTGGAGAGACAGAGGAGGCAGGGAGAGATGGATGAGGCGATGTCAAGGCTGGGAGATAGGAGCGATAACAGCCTGGAGGAAAAAAGGAGGGCTAATTACTGCACTGTACAATGTTTACATGCACCACTATATTGTTGAACATGTCTACTTACTTATGTCATTGGGTGGAAGATACACACACATAGTACATGCATGTATAAAGACACACTAACAGAGAGGATGATGACATGATGGTTAAGCACAAGCAGTCTATGGGTTTTGGCACATTAAAACTCAGTCCTATTTGTGGGAGTGTGTTGCTGGACTTAAACTATGTCTATGCTTTGATATTTCTTAACATTTATTTTTCATTTTGTATCATTCAGCTATTTCTAGTGTCTGTTCATGAAGCTGACATCTTGTCTACTTTTAGGACCAGGTTTAAGACTTTCTTTATAGGTAAATCCCATAGTTAGGCTTGGCTTGGGTTTCCAGAGTTCTCCTTTGGTCATGCTGATGTAGGCTTAGACTGCTGGAGGTCAAACTGACCACACTTCCTCATTTTTCACCGTCTTTACTCAAGCTACTGTTCTTGTGTGTATTTGTAACTCTTTCAGTCATTAACCTGTGTTTTTCTTTGTCTTTCTCCCAACAGAAACTACACCTGAACCCGCCATTCTGTGTTTGTCGTTTGCATGTTTCTTTCTTTGTCCTCTCAAAGCCAAGGCAGTCAAGAGTCAGACAGATGGCCGCCTATCCCGAGCCCAATTCTGGAGGTTTCTTCCTGTTCAAAGGGAGGTGTTACTTTCCACTGTCACCATTGTGCTTGCTTTGGAGATGCTACAAAGCATAAATTTGATACGATCTGCTGGCTTCCCTAAATAGATAACTGACTTATTGGCATTATGGGGTGGCTGTGACTGAGTGGTTAGAGAAGTCATCTTCAAGTGCGAGAGTTGGGGGTTCAAATCCACCAACAGTCACATGTCGAAGTGTCCCTGGGCAAGACACTGAACCCCTCTTTGCCTCTGATGTGTGTCCCAAATTCATACACTCATTACACACGTCGGATCTAAAAAGCACTGCTAGGGTGCCGAGATGGTGTAGAGACAGGGCAGCCGACTCTGGACCCGAAAGTCCTAGGTTAGATCCCCAGTCCCTGCACATCTGGTGGTGTCTCTGAGCAGCACACCTTAACCCCAAAAGGCACCCTCAATAGCTGCTCCACCAGGTGGTGGATGGGTTAAATGCAGACATTCAATGTTGCCATTGTATGGGAACATACAATGATGACAGTACATAACACATCATCATTATCATCATCATCATCATCATCATCATCATCATCATCATCATCATCATTATTATTTAGAATTATTTGTTCAATTAGCTTTGTGTACTAGTAGAGTTATGTATGAATGGGTAAATGAGGACACAGATTGTAGTGTAAAGCACTTTGAGTATCTTGATAAGATAAAAAGGTGCTATATAAGTACAGTCCATTCACCATTATTATTTTATGGGGGAGGATGACTTGCTGTGGTGACCCCTAAAGAGGGAAAATCTGAAAGAAGAAGAATAAGGCATTTTTGATGGTGTTTGTTGTGAACTTGAGTCATATTTAAAAATAATAATTTAAATGAATGTTTATACATGCTATTATTCATTAAATTAATTAGTATTTTTGGTTGTTTTTCTTCCAATAGAAACTACACCTGGACCAATCAATTTGTGTTTGTCTGTGTCTCTTTCCTGTCCTCTCTAACTCCCGCTGTTTGCGGTAGACCACCCATTTTCAACCAGGTTCTGCTGGAGGTTTCTTCCTGTTAAAAGGGAGTTTTTCCTTTCCACTGTCACCAATGTGTTGTTCAGGATAATAGATTGCAATGAAGTGATGATTGGCATTTTAAAGTGTATTGTATGTATACATGTATACTAGGGATGCACCGATCCACATTTCTCACTTCCGATCCGATACTGATACTTATTAACTCAGTATCAACCAATACCGATACTTTTCCGATCCGTTCAGGTATTTGACTCTGTATAATGAAACTTTTGCACCCAAACTATTCATTTTAACATTGTGTGAGATACACCCAATGAAGACATGGTTAAGGGGAGTGGCTGTGTTGTCTTTCCCATCATGCTTTAGCGCTTTTTTAGTTTTTTCAGCTGCACCATGAGTAAGTAGGACATGTGTGAGGTATAATGCTGCGTTCCAGTTGCCTCGGAGGTCAAAATTATGAACCCGGAATGACGTCATCTCCGAGTTAAATGCGTTCCAGTTAGCTTGTCGGCACGATGACGAAAACAAGATGGACGCCCGCTACAAAGCTGTTGTTGTTCTTGCTTTGTTGGATTATAAAAAGGTTTCCAGACCAGCAGCGAAGTTGAAAAGCAATTCTGAGGCTCTTGAAATGTTAACCAGGTATGTTGTTTTAACCAGTAGTTTTTATTTATTTTATAAATAAGCTTATTTTTGTTAATTATGGTCTTGAGGCTCTTACATCTACTTTATAGTTTTAATTCGATCTCTTTTAGGATTATAGCAGCAGTACAGAAGTTATCATTAGATAAATAAAGTCAGAAAGTGCTGAACATTGTTTTTCTTTTCTTTTTACTACCTCAAACCATTAGCAGACGTTTTTACGGTTTATTGTTAAAATTGTTATTAAACTTCAATCAATCAAAACTTTATTTCAGACTCATATGGTCCATAGTAACAAAACAATTTAATTTCTTTGTATTTTAGGATGCTGCTGATACACACAAACCTACGGACACATGGAATAATCATGAAGACTATGGGAGGTGATGCTGAACATGGATGACAACAAGTTTGTGCGTCATTTCAGAGTCAACAAGACCCAGTTCACATCTGTAATGATGCAGCTGCAGGAGAAAGGCATAAGGAAGGAGCACTGTCAAGGTGCAGCACCAGTCCCTGTAGAAAAGAAGGTCCTGATGTTCCTGTGGTACATGGCCAACCAGAACAGCTTCAGGGAGATGTCTGACAAATTTGATGTCTCGCAGTCCTCAGCGCACAGGATCATCATGGAAGTACTGAAGGCCATTTTGCACAATGGGACACACCTTCATCCCCTGGCCTAACGAATTGATGCTGTGGTGATGATTGTCATCATGGCAGCCTGCCTTCTGCATAACCTCTGCATTGGGGCTTCACCAGTGTGTCAGGATCACCCAAACAGCTGTCCAAGGCAGGATGAAAATGACTAAATTACTCTTTACTGTGATGTGTGGATGCTGTACTTGTATTAGCTTGTCATAACTTGTCAAAAAATGTTCTAGTGTTGTTATAGTGCTGTTTTGATTAAATGTGTTTATCTGACATGCCACTCTCTCGCTGTCATTTATATCTGTGTGGATAAACCACGCCAAAAACATAAGCTGGTATAGGTAAACACATTTTACAGCTTCAAAAACCAGCTGCAAAACTTAGTTTCCCACAACAATAACACCTGCTTAAAAGTCAGTGCTTAAATAAAGCATTTCTATGTAGTAATTTTAAAACTCTGCCCGATGAGAACATGAGAGCACTAGTTTCTCTGCAAGTACATCGGTTTCCAAAAATATTGATGAAAAACTGCAGTGCATCATGACAAATTGTCGTGTTTGAATACCAGAGGTGTTCCTCTTTTACACTGAATTTACTTTCATTCTAAGTAGTTTCTTTTCATTACCTGCTTTCCTTTATTCTACTGAAAAACCACACTTATTGTGAAGTAAGACAAGAATTTGTGCATTTGTTATTTCAAATTGTTTTTAATAACGTATGACAACAAGGCACAGGTACAATTTGAGGTCTGAGGTCTCAGTAAAATGAGCTACCAGCTAAAACTAAATCAAAATAACTAACTTCACAAAAATCTTACTTAGTAATGTTGGACACAAAGACACTGTTCCAGTAGCAGCTGGCAAAATGCACCGAATAGAAAATGACAGTTTTGTGCAAATTAAAATCTGTAATCTCTTGTTTCACATTTTATCTATCAGCCGGGTCATCAGTCTGCTCTCCTGTGTTCTCTCCTCTGTGCTCTGCACATTGGACTCCTCTGAAATGCAGAAATCAGAAGTAATTTTAATACACATACAAGTTCATTGTTTACAGTAAGTACTACATGTAATGGTGTTCCTATTGCTGTCTTACCTGCTGTAGAGTCGTTGAGTTGCAGTAACTGGACTTGTACAGTTCAATTTTCATCAATAAAATATGTCAAGGAGTCACCATTCCTCTGGAACAAGGGACCAGGGAAACGGGTTTGTCTGCTCGGGTCCAGGAACATGTTCATCTCCATGTCGACAAACTGCAAAGAAATATACACATGGTTAACAACAAATCACAGATGACAGTAACTCACAAAACTAACCCACAATAATAAGTATAAATAAGGTCGATTTTCACTCTCACGCACACACACACACCCAACACAGACACACACAGCTGTGGATTGACCGGATGGTTTGAGTTTCAAGTTTTGCATATTTTTTTTAAAACTAAATAATTGATTATGTTAAACTGGATTCCCACCCTGACAAGCCAAGATAAATATTGATAGATCTTTTAAAAACAGTTTATGGTGCAAAACATTAGTTTACTAGCTAAAAACACATGTAAAGGTGAACAAAAAACAACATGTTGCAGGTCTCCGACGCAGCTACATCATCAACACGACAACAATCACGTTCGATGCTCTTTAGAAAACACAAACAGCTTAGAAACACCCTCTAATTATTAGGCGACTTATTGTATAATAATCACTGTAAAGTACGAAATGTGTTACTGAGTTAATGATAAACAATGAACGCTGAACAGCTAAAACGAGTACTGTGCTAAACAACAACAATGCCGCCTCACACCCGTTTAGCGAGCCGTTGTCGACGCACAGCGGCTGTTTAAACATATCATTGTCGTTACTGTAAAGAACTACAGTGCCTGAATGCGTTAATGTGAAGTTACGGCTGAGTAAACCACAAAGAACAGCGAAAAAGAGTAAAAAGTAACTCTTTCACTCACTGTTGATGCGAGGAGCAGCCATTTTGAAACGATGATCTCGGCGAACTCGGGTATGGTGTGGCGAGACCGAGTCCACGAGTTGTAATTACGACCTGAGGGGGCGTTCCAGTTGATTTTTACTGCTCGGAAGCTCGTAATTACGACCTCCGAGGACAACTGGAACGCAGCATAATTGCCTCATGTCCTGTGTGCTGTTAAAATCAGTGGTTTCCCTATTGTAAGGCTTAAGAATGTCTTCAATGGGTTTATCTCACACAATGTTAAGAAGTGTATTCACAGAATGTGAACACAAATGCTCTTTGAAGCTGGATCGGAAAAGTATCGGCAGGTTTGATCCGGTACCCGATACTTAAATAATGCTGGTATCGGATACCGATACTGGATCGGATCGGCCCCATCCCTAATATATACATTACATATATTACATTATATTATATACATT
>JBBPBX010103779.1:0-11833 GCA_038048925.1 Garcialebias charrua | reverse complement strand
TATGTATATGTATATATATGTATATATATATATATATATATATATATATATATATATATATATATATGTATATATATATATATATATATATATTGTTAATTCTACGTGAGTGAGGTTAGCCGCAGGATCTTGCGACAAGTCCTCACTCCAGCCTCTCCAGTAACGGGTTTTTTAACTTTTATCCTTGCACACGAGTATTACCCGATATGTCTCAAGATTAGTTAGAATTAAGGCTGAGACGAGGTAATTCACTTAGGCTTGTTCACTGTCTTCATCTGACATGTCACACCCTTAGTCCCACTCCGATTTGATAGCCTGACTTAGCAGAATGGAGTCAGATCGTATCTCCCGGAGAAACATGCATTAAACGACAGCTTACCTCTGTAGATGGTAATTGTTTCTGGCCTAATAAATTTTAGGATCTTGGAAAATAAGATCCTAGGATGTTGTTTATATCTTTTTGGCTAACACAACCATTTAAAACCTCCAATAATCTTGTTGTTATCTTGAACCAAGTTTTCCATCATTTAATATCAAGGTGAGTCAAATGAAAAATCCAAATTTGTACGTTTTATATTCTTTAATTTTCTAGTTGCAGGGGAATAACAGCATAAGCACTACTTACTACAGAAAAAGATTTAATCAGGTTACATGATTTGCATTTAAGAGATAAAAGATTCACAGCTCACCAAAAGATGTCTTCCACACGCTGGGCCTTAAGGTGTTTCTTGTAATTGAATTGAGTTGTACTTCAATGTATAATTTGTATAATCTTCTAAAATGTTGGTTTATTCTACTATAATCTGATTCCAATTAAATATATTCAATTCCATCCAGTTAATCTTGTTGTGTTCCAACTTGTGTTTTTATTTCCACCAGAAAACTTAATCCCATCAGGAAATCTTGTTTTTTCTACAGAAAAACCTCCAGGTGATGCTGTTGTACTCCACTCAGAAGTCTGCACTCCAGCAGACTGGACAAATCTTTGTTTAATCCCACATAGGAAAAGCTTGTGTTTTTAATCCTAACAGAAAGGAAGAATTGGTAATTCAGGCTTTAATCCATTCAAGACCGGTTGTACGGTGTTGATGAACAAAACTCTCGTAGCGGTGTTTAAAAATCCCAGTTGTAATCCATCAAAACTGTTCAGGGCTAAAAAATCTGGTAATCCTCCCAGGCAAAATCAATTATTCCTCAAAAGTGTTATCCATTCAAAGATATTGTAATCCATTCAGTTGTTCTGCGATGCTGATGAGCAAGGCCTTCAAAGCAGGCCTGAGGTTAAAATTAGAACATCGTGTTCTCCTGGCTTTTCATCCAAGGACAGTCAGCTTCTAGCTGGCAGGTCTCACTCCGTGGTCAGACCGGGTAACCCGAAAACAATAACTGACTTTCCAATCCTGCAAAATCAGCTTTAATCCATCAAAGACTTTCCAATCCTGCAAAATCAGCTTTAATCCATCAAAGATTGTTTTCCAAACATTCAGCTTGCTGCAGTCTGATCTCTCGACGCACAAAACTTCTCTTTAAACTTTTCCAGATTTAAAATCAATCAGCTCTCCGAATGCAGGCATTAATCCAAGTCTTCTTTCCACAATATAATTCTTCAAGGTCTTCTAACATCTGCTCTGCGGTACTGACAACCAGGGCGTCAGAAGCGGTGTTCCCTTAGCTTAAACAAGCTGATAAGCCAGGACCCGTCAGAGCAGATCCCAATGCCGCAAAAACACTTCTTTCGTCCTGGAGTAAACTCTTTTTGAATCAATCCAATCTTCTTAAAGTATCCAGCAAATTCAACTAATTCCTCATGACTTCAGCATCTTCAACCAGTTGTATTCCATAATTAATGTTGAATTTTATCCAGAAATGTTGTTTTGTTCCACAAAAATATTTCCAGATCAGGAAAAACAGTATTCCACAAACAAAGCAGCTTTTAATCCATCATTGCTCATTCGAGCTGACGGGAATTCCCCAACAGCAGAGCGGAGATAAAAAGTACACTGTGTCCCTCAAACATAATCAGCCTAGCAGCAGGCCGTCAGTGCTCGGTTCTGCCAAAATTACTTTAATCTTTCATCAACAGAGGAATCTCTGTAACTGATTTTTCGTCTTCCTCCAAGAAGTGGCTTTTTGCTGTCATGTTAATTTAATTTTAATATAAATTTAGTTTGTGGATAGAACTGGGAAGTTTATCCTACCTTTTTCTTGTCAGAAAGTGCCACAAGGGATTTCCAAAAGAATAGGAAAATTATTCCATCTCTGAAGCCAGTCCAAATTGTGAAGAAATTGGAAATATCCGGGCTGAGAGGCAAAAAGTATTCTTTGTTGATCAAAAAAGAAAAACCCTTTTTCAGATAATCCAATCTTCTTCTTTTCAGCTTTCAGAGAGTTCAGTTATAATCCACAAGAATTCTTCAGGGGTCCAAAAACTCAGCAAATTTTCTTCTCCGACAGCCTTATTTATGCTCCCACAGAGGGACTTCAGCCCCCACTTGCAGACGCTATGTCATTTTGTTATTTTTTCATTGGTTATTGATGAGGTAACTTTTTACCCCTCCTCTCAGCCCTCACTGAGCAATGACATAATGTCTCCTCCAGCTGTCCCCCTCCTTCAGCAGAGAATGACCCAATGCCATCTGTCATCTGGCAAAGTTCCAACTTCTTCAGTCAGAAGAAATTTTCAACTTTCACCCAGATTTACTCAAACTGTGGAAAAACACTCTTTTAACGTGCTATGTAATGTTCAAAACTATATTTTTCAACCCTCAGCAGTGAAGCATCCTTTAGTTTGCTGTGAATCATAAAAGAAAACATAAAATAACATACATTTTACCCACATACACAATCACACATCTCCAGTTAATCACTTGACACACACTTCACATAACCATTGCATGTCTGATTTTCTTTGTTGTAAATGCTTGCCCTTTCTAACAGGCTTTGAATCAACCTTGCAGCCTCTCTTCTGCTCTGCCAAAAGTGTGCATGTTTTTATCTATCTGACCTATATTTCTGCTCCAAGCAGACCTCAGCTGTTTATCTATGTGTGTGTGTGCGTGCACGTGTGTGCGTGAGTGTACTCTGTCTGGTGAGAGGCCTGTTCATGTGCTTGTGTGTGTTTATGCATCTTGCTATGCGTGTGTATGTAAATGTGAGGCCTGCTCCATGCTCTGTTCTGTCAAAACACCAAAACTAACTAGCTTAAAGGTCTCTCTCTGTAACCAAACTCTCCTTGCATCTCTGCAAGTCAAACTTTCTGCAGAACATGCAGTTTTACATGTTCTGTTCTGTTATTGGTGTGAGATGATAGATTCACTACTTTCTAAATACTCTAAAAACTATTTTCTTTCTTCTTGATAAGCCGCCCAAGCTCTCTGCAACAAAACTCCTTGCAGCTTCTTATCTAGTTTTGATCCATATTTTCTCAGAGAGAGACCTGCTGCTTTTCAGAGGCCTTGGTTTTTCTGCCTAGTGTGTGCATGTAAGGCCTGACTCAAACTTATTTCTTATAGCACAGGGTTAACCAAAATGCCATGCAATAACACAAAGATGGTTTACCAAAATACAGACAAAGCATATAAAAAGTAAAAAACATACATCATGTTTTTCTGCTTATGAGTTTAAAATGCCATATAAATTAAACTAATCTAGGGTTACTGACGGTGTGTTATTACACCCTGCTCTGAGCCCTGTGCCAAAGGCAACTTACCATGTGTGTGTATATGTGTTGTAAAGATTTTTGTAGCAGTATAAGTCTGTTTTCAACCCAAAAGTCCTGCATATTTTGACACCCCCTGCTTGAAAACAGGCGGTACTGCTCAAACAAGTCCTTTAACACTCATCGTGATCTTCTCGTCATCTGTGTCCATGCCATCTGGGACCCCGAGATGTCGTCGTCAGGTCACGCGGGATCCTTGGTGCCTCTGGACCCTGGACTGCTGTTCGCTTCCTCTCAACCTCCATCATGGTGTAGTCATCCTGGTCAGTTCCACGTGTGCCGCCCGGCTGAGGTGAGGTCGTCCTCCTCAGGTCATCTCCTCAGGTCATCTCCGGAGATCCTGTAGTGGTCAATGATTCTTCGTTCTCCCTTGTTGATCGAGCATCAGGATCAGCATTCTCCCTGGCTTCAGACATCCTTCAGGCGAGTAGGCAGCATTGCCATCCACACCTACTGAAGCGGTGGTGTTACAGTGAGTCTTCAAGAATCAAGTCAGACTCTGAGTCAATGGGATCAGCTACTGCTGAACTGACTGGGATAGCGCTGTCAGGTTCTTCCGGCTTAGCTGGGCCGGTTGTATCAGGACATTGTAAATAAGTAAATAAGTGAAATAAGTAAAGAAGTAAAGAAGTAAACTAAATTCTATATACTAGCAAGAGCCGGGGGGGGTTTAAGCGGTGTTGGCTAAAATTATCAATTTCTTTCTGCTTTCGGAATCAAACCTCCTGGGTCGTACTTTGGGACTTTGCTCAGTAGCGTTGATTCTGGCACCGTCTTGTGTTTTACGGTGTGGACAGTCCTGACTTTTGGTTAGGTTTTGATGTTCTCCAGTCTGGTTTCTTCTGATGAAAGGAGGGACTTTGTCACAGTCCAGATGAATATTGCCCCAAAATTCCCAACGAGGGAGTATGGCTTGGCAGCTGTCATCCTTCGGTGGGGCAGGATAAATCACTTCAGCCTCCCAATATCCTTGGTGGCATAATCCCATTAGTGGTCTACAGCCCCAATCACAGTGCCATTCAGGGGTTTCTTTGTCCAGATGAATCCAGTTACATCTCGTTGTCCTTTTTATGTTGTGATGTAGGAGCATTATCCAGGTCACAATTCCTTCAGGCAAAATCAGTAGATTGATTACCTTGAAGTGGGGTTTGTCAGGCCCCGTTAGGTTCTCAGCCTCTACTGCTGACACCCATTCAGGGGTGTTTCTCAGCTGGTACATCCAAGCTGGATAGCCTGCTAGTCTTACTCTTTCCCAGGTCTTGGTAAGATTTTCAACAGTTTCATTTCTGTCCCATGGTACGAAGATGTCTCTTTGCGTGGTTTCCCAGCAGGTCATGTTTGCATATTTGGATCTCCCATGGGAGACTTTTACATGCGTTAGGCTCCATGGTCTGATTCCGGCTTGATACAAAATAACCAACAACATAACTAAGCCTATTAACACTACGAATCCCCGCAGCAGGGTTCGTAGACAAGTTGCTTTATCCATTCTCATAATCCTTAAACAGTCCTTAGGTCGGTTAGGGGTCGCCATATCTTCATAGATGTATGGTACATCTTCATAGATGTGTGGATCTGCATCGCTGTTTGAATCATCTCGACTTAGTCTACTTTCCAGGTGAGTCATTGTTGAGAGAGTTTCTATTCAGACTTCGTTTCTTTCAGCTCTGGGCTCCCTCTTCGAGCGCCTGTGAGTTATGGTCACTAGATCTTTGAGGAGTTCCAGATATAGTGGAGAGGGGTGTGGCCATCCAGGTTGCAGTCTTTACCACACCCACTTCCACCGAATCACCAGCCATTCGGTAGGTTCAGGCTGGGGTCCTTCCAGTGGCCATTTCTGTTGGGGTTTGGGTCCCCATCTCAATTTGATTCATTCCTTTTATCGTCAGGTAGACCACATTAAATATCCATGGTGAGGTTGGAGGACAAGGCTTAGGGTGATATTCTTCTTGAGGTTCATCCAAATGAGACTTTCTGGTATTTTAATGTTTGTGTAGAAATAGTTCTTGGTGCAGTTTTCCCATATAGAGATGTCAATTTTGGGTTTGTTGAACCATACTATGCTTTTTGCTATATTTAGGGCTGGTACTTTCGGGCCCAATGTGGTCGCATTTGACTCACACTGGGACTTGGCCCTCTTTTCCTTTCACACGTCCTTTGTACAGTTCCACGCAGAGAGGAGATGGGTGTGGCAATTCTGGTCTCAACCCTCTCCACACCCACTTCCATTGGTAGACCCCCCAACATGTAGGTTCAAGCTGGGGGCCTTGCAGCCCACAAAAAGGTTCGTCAGATGGGTCCTCACCTCTTCGACGCTGTTCCTCCGCCTCCCACAGTCTCTGTCTGAACATTTCCCTGGATTTTCTTCCATATTGCACATAGTGTTCACCCCATTCTTCCAACGCTGTTACCGTACTGACAAGAGGGTGTCCTCTGTACGATACAGTCGTCCTGTAAGCCATCCGTACTGGGTATTCTTCCCAATCGTTGATGGATGTGCAGACTCGATCACACAGCATTCTTAGGGGCAGCTCAGTGTTTTCAACCACTATTTTGTTTGGGTTAGTTTCTCGGTTGTAGATGCTTATTTTCATGGCTCGGCTTGTTGTCCAAACCTCCAACTCCCCTATGGAGATCTCGCAGAATTGTGTTTGATGTGGCTCTCTGTAATTATGGCCCCATCTGATTTTGAATTGCATTCCGAGTACTATTAAATAGACAACATTGAAGATCCATGGTGTCCCCATTGGGCTGGGGTTGTATGGCCTTCTCCATGAGTCTTTTGTTACTGCGTAGTCAGTGATACCCCTAAGAGACCCTTTAGTTAGGTCTTTGTTCCTGTAGAACATTATACATGAGCAGTAGTAATTTTTGGTTCTGTTAAAGTTTAGGGTGTAATCTTTTCTGGGACGGTCTAACTTTACTAGTTCTTTCCGTACAATTAGAGCTGGTTGATACGGTCCTGTCCTGGATCGTTGAATCAGCAAATTCCACACATAAGTGGGTGCCTCATCCTCTGAGTCTGAGTCATTGTAAAGCGGGTCTCTGTCCCAGGACCAGCATGTTTCGATGATTTTTGCAGATTTTATATTATCTCTCCCTTTCCAGATATAATTTGGACACCTCACGATTTGATCTAATAATTCTCTACCTTTCCTTCTGCGATGAGATCCTTTGATGATTCTAGCGCCCCGTCGTTCAGTTTTTAGTTGTCCATTTCCTTGTTCATGTGCTTCCATTCCCTCAGAAATGTCTTGCTGGCCCAAGCGTTCAGCACACTTAGCTTTTTCTCTGTTTTACTGGGTTGGGACTTTTCTGTGTCTTCTTTATTGTCTTTGATCAGCTGTATCGTAGCTCCCACCAAGTACACTCCTCTGTATGGTGCCACGACCATCCATACTGAGACTTTAATCCACTGGGTGGAGTCAGGTCTTATGGGCGTGTCTACCCTTTGTGCCTCGTTTGACAATTTACACAGTACTTCACCATAGTCCCCTCCCACTTACAGGTACAATCTTCTGGGCCTCTCTCACTCAATTTCCATAGTGTGAGGATCATTACTCTTGGTAAAACTGTGGTCCTACATTCACAAATAAAAGCATCCATTACTTTTACGGGTTTTAGTTGCAACTCCCGTACATCTTTTCTTTTCACCTCAGCTCTGAGGGGCTTATTTTTTCATCTCTTTTTGTTTCTTCGCCTCAAGTTTGAGGGGCTCACAGTTTCATTTTTATTTTTTTCTTCGCCTCAGGTTTGAGGGGCTTATCTTTTCCTGGTCCCTCCCACCAAATGGGAAGGCCAGTAGGTTCCATGTTGACTTCACAGCTGTTTTGCAGCTTTAATCAACTTGATCATTTCGCATTCTGCTGACAGGCATCTTCTCTTGGCGTACTCCAAGATCTTCAGAGCCCTACCTGCCCAAAGCTCTGAGGTTGTTCTTCTTAAGATAACTCCCCCGCATATAGTGGCCATTCTACGATAGGGGAGCATGGTACTTGGTTCATTGGCCATAATCCGGTTTCTGGTTTTGAATTAGCTAGGAATTGGCTTCAGTTGCTCTATTTCTCGGATTCCCTGTTTTTGTTAACACAACCGTGTTATTGTCTAATATTCTCTTCACTTTGTCTGTGGCGTTGTATTTTGGACCCACAGACTTGTTCCAGCATGCTGACGACACTGTTGTCATTAGCTTTTCTTGCCGGTTTAACTACCACATACCCTGACCTGGAGTCCACTAGCACTAGAAGATATTTCTCTCCCTTCTTGCTAGTGACTCCCATGGGTCCAGCAACATCCATGCACACTGAGCCCCAAGGTATGATACTCTTGATAGTTTGTCCATCCACTCGGTGCCCGCAACGTCCTGCGTCATATTGACCACATACCACACAGTCCTGCAGTACCTTGCGAATTTGCTTCATGGGAATCCAGAGCTCCTGACTCTCCAACTCCTTACGTGTAGGTTGTACGCCCGTATGACCTAGCCCTTCATGCACGCCACGCACAACCTCTAACACGTACTCCTGTGGGACCCTCGGCCCGCCGGGGTTTGTTCCCACTCTCGATCCCGACAAAAACGATCTTTCTCTGTTGCACATTTTTTGAATCTAGCCACAGAGGCTGACTTAATGATTTGCTTCAACTTCTCTTTCCCAGCCGGGGAGAAGTCGCTTTCATTCACTCGTTGTTCTGTTACTTCGGGGATATTTTCACAGGTATTTGTACAGTCCTGTTTGCCAATTGAACTGTAAGGTGTTATATTGTTTTTAGGTTTCTGCGGGTCATAGACACCTCTGCCCCAAAGACTATTAGGTAAGGTTTTCCATCCACTTTGGCATAGATTTCAACCCCGTCCTAATAAGCGTTATCTAGGGTGACCCGCAACCTTTCGGCCATTATTTAGCTGGTCCCCCATCCCTTCTCAGTCGGAATTCATGAAGGGCCTTTCTTTCATCAGGGGTCATTTTAGCATATTCTTTTGAGGGCACATAGTCGCCCCATCTTCGAGGTGTTGTGTTAGCTGCTTCGGCTTGAAATCCCCTTTGTTGTTGGTTTTGTTGTTGAGCCCTAGGGGCTGCTTTTGGCCGTGTTGGATTTTGTTTCATCCCGTTTTTTCTCTTTTCATCCCAACATTGTTTGTCTAGGTCACAAGACTTTACTGCTTGATCGATCTTGAGGACCAAGGTCTCACCAGGCATCCCAATGAAGGTCACTTCTCTCTTACTTCCCTTTACTACCACTCTCAGAGCCCCAACATCGTTTTCTCGAGGAATTGTTCGTCCGAGTCGATTCCAGACTGATGTGGGGTGTTGTCCTTGATCCATGCCTTCTTTTGCCTGTTGGATTTGAGAATCCTCCGTCGTGGTAGTAGATAACAGCTCAGGTTTTGTTTCAGTTGGATCGTTCATTTTGGACTGGTCCACCAGTCCTATTGGTGCCACACCCGTGGCACCAATTTCGTTTTTGCCGTCTCGAGTTGTCTGTTTTCAAAGCCTCCAGACTTTATGTCCCGGTACCTTGGGATGAAAACAGACCTTCTGCTTAACTTACCCTTTGAACCATGGTCAGTAGTCCTTAGTAAGCTCCACTTACCCCACCACTGCCTAGTAGTATAGGGTACTCAGCTGGTAGCTAGTCCTGCCGCGCTACAACTCCTCCACCCTAGGAGAGTTGTGGTTTGGCGCTCGGTCAGTCCACTGATGCACGCCTCGTTATCTTAGATTGCAACACCCCTGAGAAACGGGGCGGTCTCTTTGAGAACTGCAACTTGAGCCCGTGACGTATTGTTGTCATGACCCAATCATTTGGCAGACACGCCTCCCAGGCCTGCGCATGCGCGC
Source organism: Garcialebias charrua (assembly GCA_038048925.1). Classification (NCBI taxonomy): domain Eukaryota; kingdom Metazoa; phylum Chordata; class Actinopteri; order Cyprinodontiformes; family Rivulidae; genus Garcialebias; species Garcialebias charrua. The sequence goes on along the minus strand of JBBPBX010103779.1, from coordinate 2,275 downwards.
TGAGCCTGGATGGCATGTTGAATTGTAGCTCCTCGTGTTTCAGGTCTGAGGGGGTGACCTTCGACCCCTCTCGTACCCTTTCGAGCAGGTTGCTCGGCCCAACAGAAGATATCGCGAGATCAGGCCGTATTCTGCGAATCTCGTTTATCTTGCTATGGTTCATAGTTTGACCGTAAGGTCTGGGTTTTATAAAAATGGGACTCGAGTCAAGAACCAGGGCAGTCTGTGCTTTGGTACTTTTATTTTTGTACATGTCTGAAACAGTGTCTGTTTTGTTTACATATACAGTAGGCGAGTCATGTTTGGTACGCGCACACATGTCACCAGCTCCTCGTGATTCTCTACGAGCAAAGACTGGGACCAGAAAATTAGGTTCCCGTACCTCTTGGGCGGACGAACCTGTAAAATTATCAGTTCGTCCTGGTTCATCAGGTCCGGAACTAGTTTCCGTAGGAAGAGGTCGAAGCAACACTCGGACGGTACTGCGAAGCCTCACAGTCTCCAGCGGCTCTCTTTCGTGGGAGACCACGCGTGTTTTCCGTTGGTGGGGCAAAAAAAAATTTCTTGGCAAACCCTCGCGGAGGGCATCCGCTTGTTTGCGTCTTTGTTCCAGCCTTGTCTGGACACGTTCCAGGGCTCTTCCGAAGAGTCCTATCGACTCGATCGGGTGCTGTAGGAAGGTGGACCTTTGGTTTTCCGGGAGGTCCGACAGCGTTAGCCAAAGATGGCGCTGGGCGACAACTATTTCTGCCATTGCTTTGCCCTGGGAAATAGCTACTGTCCCCATCATGCTGAGCACGAGGTCAGAGGCACGGCGGGCCTCCTCTATGGCCTCGGTTGTGGCTTGCTCGTCCTTTGTTAGCTGGATATCCTGTAGTTTTTCTGCCAGGTAGGCCTGTACCATGCTCGACGTATTCATTGCGCGAGCCGCGAGGCCTTGAGCCTTGTAGCACCTCACGAGTTGTTTCTCCGAAGCGCGACAGGCTTTACTGGGCAGCGTTAGTTTCATCCCCGTGGCTGTGGGGGCCAGGTGAGCCACCAGAGACTCCTCTATTGGGGGTGCGCTGGCAAGGCCCAGAGCCTCCATTCCCGCGACATCCAAGAGACGGGACAATGGTAGCATGATGGGAGCCTTGGGTTCCGCCCAGGAGCGTTTGAGTTCCGTTAGAAAGTCCGGAAAAATTGGCATTTTCTGCGACGTTGTCGTTTGCTTCGCGTAGAAATAGTTTCCCGCCAGCCTCGTAGCCTGTTGGCGAGGCGTGGGGTCCAGCCACGTGACCTGCAGGGTATCAGCAGCCCTATGGCACAGGCCGAACAGGGCAGGCACCAACAAGTCTGGTTCCGGAAGGTTCTGCGCCAGGTTCTGGGAGGAGTGAATAGTTTCTCCCTTGTCACCATAGTCGGCATGTATGTCGGACACTTCTGGCGTCGAGTCTTCGACGGCAAGAGAGGAGTCCGACACGTTGTCCTCCCCGACCCAGCCAATGCACTCCAGGTCCACGTTTTCAGGCTCCGGTTCTGGAGCAGGCAGGTTAGTGTGACGTGCAACCTTCATCGCCGCGGTCCTTGTCATAGATTTGGCCAACGTGTCCGCCAGGCGTTTCCTCACTGTGGCGGTCATTCGACGACAGTGGGGGCAGGAGTCGGGGGATTCCAGCGCTTTCCTCGCATGCAGGATCCCTAGGCAGACAGGACAGGCCTCGTGGGTGTCCGTCGCCAAAAGGGAGTAGCCGGAGCTGCTGGGGCATGGGCGCGAGCGAGGACTCGTCGTCCTGGTTTTCTTCTTCTTTGTCCTCCGTTTTCCTTTCTCGGGAGCCGTGTCCGGAGACGAGAAGAGTAGAAGTTGGTCCTAGTTTCCTTTTGTTCGAAGCCGTCTTCTCCGTCGTCTTGCTTTCGCTAGTAGACTGCTAGTTGGATTAGCAGAAGATTGTGACGCAGTTAGCGTCGTCGAGCCAAGCTGCGGGAGAGAAGAAAACTTCGGGTAAGTAGAAAAATGCTGGACTAGCTTTTGCCAGCCCAGCAATACGCAGGAAAATTCTCTCTGTACGCTTAGTGTAGGGAGCTAGCTCACCTCAATCAAGCGACGCGACAACAGAGAGGTCCCGCAATGTTCAGGTGTTTCAGCGAGGTGAAGGGCAAAAAAGAGAAGGATGGAGGGGCGTCAGTCGCTTAAGTACCTGAAAGGCGGTACCTCTGAAGCGGGGTGACGCCCCCTGCCATAAAAGGCGTGATTGTATTCCTTCAGGTAATCGTGCGGGGGCACAATTCCCATAGC
>JBBPBX010103777.1:0-11833 GCA_038048925.1 Garcialebias charrua | reverse complement strand
GAGCTGATTAAAAGAAGAAGCTCCTCAAGACTGAAGGCCTGATGTGGACCAGCAGGACCCAGAGCCTCTTATCATAGAGACCAGTCTAGTGGGAGACCAACTCAATATGGAGGAGACCGATATCAAGTTTTTGGTCACTAAAGTTTCTTTAAAGAGTGAGAAGGATAAAAAAAACTTACTAGGCAGAAACCCAGATTTAAAGACTCACAAAGACAGTTCAAGCTCTTCACAGGCTGATGTTAATGAGGACGATGAAGAGGATGGTGAAATGACCAATCCTGACTCTCTGCTAAACTCATCAGACTCTGAGTCAGAACATGAAGACAGTATGAAAGACAGGAAGGAGAGCAGGGCTCCTGAATCAGAAGTAAAAACTGTCAACAAATCTTTGAGCTGCTCTGAGTGTGGTAAGCAGTATGTCAGTAACCGGACTCTTCAAAGACACATGACAAGTCATTCAGGAGTGAAGTCTTCAAGCTGTCTGCTTAATAAGAAATGTGTTGGAAAGAAGAAAAATGTAGAGTCATGCAGGAAAGTCCAGGCAAGACCAAAATCAATAAGCTGTGATGACTGTGGTAAAAGATTTACTTCCAAATCACATTTAAACAGACACATGAGAGTCCACACAGGAGAAAAGCCATTTCCATGTGAACTCTGTGAACAAAGATTTAATCATAAGTCAAATTTAAACTCACACATGAAGGTTCACACAGGAGACAAGCCGTTTCCTTGTGAACTTTGTGAACAAAGATTTAGTCATAAGGCAAGTTTAAAGATACACATGAGAGTCCACACAGGAGACAAGCCATTTCCATGTGAACTTTGTGAACAGAGATTTAGTCGGAAGGACCATTTAAACTCACACATGAGAGTCCACACAGGAGAAAAGCCATTTCCTTGTGAACTTTGTGGACAAAGATTCAGTCATAAGGGAAATTTAAACTCGCACATGAGCGTTCACACAGGAGACAAGCCATTTCCTTGTGAACTTTGTGGACAAAGATTTAGTAATAAGGCAGATTTAAAGTCACACATGAGAGTTCACACAGGAGACAAGCCATTTCAGTGTGATCTTTGTGGACAAAGATTTTGTCGGATGGCAAGTTTGAACTCACACATGACAGTCCACACACGAGACAAGCCGGTTCCTTGTGAACTTTGTGAACAAAGATTTCGTCAGAAGACAAGTTTATACAGACACATGAGAGTCCACACAGGAGACAAGCCATTTCCGTGTGAACTTTGTGGTCAAAGATTTAGTCAGAAGGCAAATTTAAACTCACACATGAGAGTCCACACAGGAGACAAGCCGTTTCCTTGTAAACTTTGTGACCAAAGATTCAGTCACAAGTCAAGTTTAAACTCACACATGAGCGTTCACACAGGAGACAAGCCGTTTCAATGTGATCTTTGTGAAAATAGATTTAGTCATAAGACAGATTTAAACAAACACATGAGAGTCCACACAGGAGACAAGCCGTTTCAATGTGATCTTTGTGGACAAAGATTTTGTCGGATGGCAAGTTTAAACTCACACATGAGAGTCCACACAGGAGACAAGCCATTTCCTTGTGAACTTTGTGAACAAAGATTTAGTCATAAGACAAGTTTATACAGACACATGAGAGCCCACACAGGAGACAAGCCATTTCCTTGTGAACTCTGTGTACAAAGATTTAGTGAGAAGGCATATCTTAACAGACACATGAGAGTCCACACAGGAGTGGAAACTTTCTACCAGAAAATATTAAAATAATTATTATAGGGCATGAGATGCATCTGGTTGCTAACAGCTAACCAACTTTTCATCTCAACATGTCCACTGTGTGGAAGTATTTTACACTAAACATTGCAAGACAGCAACGTGCAATGTCTGCAGAGCCGCTGTACCAAGAGAAGAAAGCTCCGTTGCGACCAACAATACATCAAACTTAATAAACATCTGAAAAATCTTATGGAAATAATAACAATAGAAATATTAAACGAAAATGCTAAAAACATATCCATAAGTTGTGTATATCGATCACCAGGATCGAATATAGAAATATCCACCGATAAAATCATACAAATATTGGAAAAGAGTTTAAATAAAAAAGTTTTCTTGTGTGGAGACTTTAATATTGACCTCGGAAATAAAACAGATTCAAATAACATCAGCACATTTCTAAATTGTAATAAATGTAATAAAAAGGCAATGGAAATAAAAAATGCTACATATTAAAATACCAAAAGTAATAAAAGTTACACACTGAAAGCTTTTTTGAACAAGTGGGTCTTCAGTCTGGTTTTGAACAGAGTCAGATCAGAGGTGGCACGCAGCTCAAGGGGGAGGCTGTTCCAGGCTTTTGGGCCGGCAACAGAAAATGACCGGTCTCCCCATTGTTTGTACCTTGAGCGAGGCACCTCCAGCAGGTGTTGACTGGCAGATCGTAAATCTCTGCCGGGCTGATGGGCTTTCAAAAGTTCTGAGATGTACAGAGGAGCAAGTCCATTCAGAGCTTTGAAAACAAACAGGAGCAGCTTGAACTGTATCCTGAACTGAACCGGGAGCCAGTGTAGAGAGGACAGGACAGGAGTGATGTGTTCATATTTTCGTGTGTTGGTCAAAAAGCGCGCGGCAGAGTTCTGTACAAGCTGTAAACGGGAGATGGAGGATTGATTAATACCAACATACAAAGCATTACAATAGTCAAGTCTGGAGGTCACAAAGGCATGGATGGCCTTCTCCAGATCACCACGGCTGAGAAATGACTTGACTTTAGAGAGCAGACGGAGCTGGAAAAAGCTGGTCTTGACAACAGAACTGATCTGTTTATCAAACTTTAAGTTGGAGTCAAGCTGCACTCCAAGATTTCTGACCACCGGGTTGAAGTGGGGGAGGGGAAAACCAACACTGGGACTGGGAAGGATGTTGCTGGTGTCACCAGGTGCACTAAATAAAATGCATTCAGTTTTATCTGTGTTTAGGTGGAGGAAGTTTTGAGAGAGCCAGTGCTTAATGTCATTTAAGCAGTTGACAAGAGTGTTTGAACTGGGTGAGGGGTTGGGAGTGACTGGCAGATAGATTTGTAAATCGTCTGCATACATGTGAAAAGACAGGTTATGACGTGCAATGATTGATCCTAATGGCAGCATGTAAAGAGAGAAGAGGACTGGCCCTAGAATAGATCCCTGTGGTACGCCAGAGGTCAGAGGGGTTGATGAAGAGGAGGACAGATCGCCTATCATGACAGAAAAAGTTCTCCCAGACAGGTAAGATTTGAACCACTCAAGCACAGCTCCCTGGAGGCCAACCAGCTGAGACAAGCGGTTGATTAGTACCTGATGGTCGACGGTGTCAAAAGCTGCTGAGAGGTCTAACATCACCAGCAGAGCAGGGTTTTTTGCATCCAGGGACAGAAGAATGTCATTCTGTACTTTGAGCAGTGCAGATTCAGTGCTGTGACGAGCTCGAAAACCTGACTGAAATTTTTCAAACAGGTTGTTGAGTTCTAGAAAAGATTGAAGTTGAATAAAAACAATCTTTTCTAGGACCTTTGATAGAAATGACAGATGGGAAACTGGCCTGAAATTAGAGAGAGCTGTAGGATCTAGGCCTGGTTTTTTGAGAAGAGGCCTGACCACAGCATGTTTGAAAGCAGATGGCACAAAACCTGAAGATAGACAGCTGTTAATAAATGACAAAACACAAGGACCAATTACATCAAAGGACTGTTTGAACATTTTAGAGGGAATGATGTCCAGAGAACAGTTAGTTGGTTTCATCTGCTGAACCACCTTGGTGAGGTTAGGCAGTGAAACCAGGTCGAACTGGTCAAAAACAGCTGTGGTTATTGCAGAGGCACATGACTGGATGGTGTTGGATGAACTGACAATGTTCTGTCTGATAGAGTCTATTTTGTTGACAAAATAGCTCTGAAAGTCATCGCAGGTAGACTGTGTGGCAGTTTTCAGAACATTGACAGATGGGTTGATGACAGACTGGAGTGTGCTGAAAAGCGTCCTCGGCCGGTTGGAGCTGGTGGAGATTAAATTGGAGAGGTACTGTGACTTGGCCTGTTTCACAGCATTATGATACTCACAGAGACAGTCTCTCAGTATTCCTTGAGATACATGAAGCCGGTCGCGCTTCCATATTCGCTCTGCTTTTCTGCAACGTTGTCGAAGAGCTCGCGTCGTTTCGTTGAGCCATGGTGAAGGTTTGTTCTTTGAAGATGCCTGTTTGAGAGGAGCGATGGAGTCCAAGATCGTCGTGCAGGTGTGATGGAAGGAGGTGATGAAGTCCTCAGGATGTAGAGATGGGTCCAGGCTGACAGCAGAGCAAAATTCAGTGCTCTTAAAGGCATCAGTGAACTCACTTGGAGTTAATGGGGTGATGGAGCGACAGAAACGTGCTGGGAGAATAGCCTTCGGTGCAGGAGAGGTGAAAAATTCAAATAATATGGGAAAATGGTCTGAAATACAGGTGTCCAGGATCTCCACAGCAGGTATTTGAAGGCCGTGGGAGATAATTAAATCGAGTGTATGACCCTGACTGTGTGTGGCCCCCGAGACCGACTGTGACAGGTTGAAAGAGTCCAGGAGGTCCTGAAACTCACATCCAAGCTGATTACTTGGGCAGCAGGTGTGCACGTTGAAGTCCCCACAGAAAAGCCAAGAGTCAAACTTTGGCATTAGGTCAGCCAGTAGTTCTGAAAACTCACTGAGAAAGTTTTTGTTGTATTGAGGAGACCGATAAAAGAGGCCACACAGAATAGGTTTTGCAGATTCCAGCACAAAAATCATGCTTTCAAAACTGGAGTAATTTTTCTGAGGCAACAAACGGTATTTGAACGCCTCATTGAAAACAGCAGCGAGCCCTCCCCCTCTTCCAGATCCACGCGGAGCGCTCAGGTGGGCGTAGCCATTTGGGAGAAGCTCAGAGAAGCAGCTGTTGTCTCCAGCTTTCTGCCAGGTTTCCGTAATCAAAAACAGATCCAGACGATGAGTGGAGATCAAATCACTTAATATAAAAGTTTTATTTGTGATCGATCTGGCGTTAAACAGCGCTGCACGTACTGGAACACAGCCAGTTACGTCACTCTCAGCTCGAGCGAGCGGGCGGAGGTTCTGTTTAACGCAGCCTCGCTCCACAGTCCTCCTCACCGGGGGACAAGATGGATACTGATCGCTGGCGTCATGATTGATAGCAACAAGGCATCTGTGGCAACGAGCGAAGGAACGATAAATGTAGCATTTTTTATTTCCATTGCCTTTTTATTTCCACTTGTTCAAATAAGCTTCCAGTGTGTAACTTTTATTACTTTTGGTATTTTAATATGTAACATTTTTTATTTCCATTGCCTTTTTATTTCCACTTGTTCAAAAAAGCTTTCAGTGTGTAACTTTTATTACTTGTGTTATTTTAGTGTTATTTTAGTATGTAGCATTTTTTATTTCCATTGCCTTCTTTTATTGCTGTTGTTTCTTATTCTATTTTCACTGATTTATTGTTCCAGTTTATTCATCTTTTTATCCTGTTAAGCACCTTGGTCAATGCAAGGCATTGTAGGAAGGTGCTATACAAATAAAGTTTATTATTATTATTATATTATTATTATTATAAATTCAATGTATAGTTTAAATCTTTATCCGTTAATATCAAAACCAACAAGAATTACAACTCATAGTGCTACGATAATTGACAACATTTTCACAAATATAACAAATGGGGATGTGACAGGTGGTATCTTAACAACTGATTTAAGTGATCATTTACCAGTTTTCACTATCTACAGAAATGATCAAAACATTACAAATGAAGTTGCAATTAAGAAAAAAATAATAAACACATCAAAAAAAGCTATGGATCAATTAAAAGATGATTTACAGAAGCAAAACTGGAAGGACGTGTATATTGATGATGTTAACAGATCATATGATGAATTTATGAATATTTTAGAAGCTCTGTATGAAAAGAATTGTGTGCAAAGAAATCGTAGGAAAAGAAATATTGTCGACCAACCTTGGATGACTAAAGGGTTGAGAAATGCTTGTAAATTTTTTTTTACTTGTATTCATGTTTCTTAAAAACGAGAACAAAACAAACTGAAGAAAAATATAAAAAATATAAAAATAAATTGGTAACGATTATAAGAAAATGCAAGAAAGAATACTATAGTGATTTATTAAACGAGAGTAATGGTGACACTAAAACAACATGGCGAGTGATAAATGATGTTCTAAAAAGTCATAAAGCGAAAACGAACATTGCAAAAAATTTTGTGAAAGATGACAAAGAAATACATGATGAGAATGATATCGTAAATGAATTTATAACAACCTGCCCCCACCGCTACGATAAAAGGGGACTAATTATTACATATGCTAAATTAGTCAGGGGCAGTGCCTGGAGCTGACGGCGCTTAAAACTTATAAAGGTTGAGCAGAAAGCATAAACCAGTAAACAGAAAATAATTCTCCCCACATACAAGAAAACTCTCATAAACATCTATTGATATTAGCCATATGATGACGTTTAATACCCTTTACCCAATTTAAACAAACAAAGGCGGCAGTGGAAAAGAACACTGTAGTCTATTTGGATAACAAACAAAAACATTATCTGGCTTCTGCACATGTCCTTGAAAAGCGGGCTGTGGGAATCCATTCTCCCAGAGTGAGGAGCTGAAGAGCCCCCCCCCCTCCCCCTCCCCAGAGATTTCTGTGAGGCTTCGGATAACACCCAGCTGCACACCTGCTGAACTTTGTGTTTGTCTGAAATTAATCATGGACCCAATCTCCTTGCCTGCCGTATTTCCTTTGTTATTGTACCTAAATGTGCTCTGATATGGTTTTTACTGAATCACGCGGTGTCTTGAAGACAAAATGTGATTCATCTTTTTTTAATATCAATGCTGTGAATCCCAGTGTTTCTGCCTGTTTTTCCTGCTTTTGACCTTCATCTGGAGACAGATTGGGCCTGGCCGCGCTAAGAGCATATCAATGTGTTGAATAAACATGTCGTGTGTTGATAAAACATATCGTGTGTTGATAAAACATGTAATGTGCTTTGTTTTGCTGCAGCTTTTGCACTCATTTCTCTTCTGGATGCCTGCAACTACATACTTACGTTGTAATCGGTGAAAATTGATGCAATGTTAATAAACTTCCTTGATTCCTTGATTCCTTGATTCCAAATCAGTTGTGCACATAAACAACCCGAACGCTTCATTCCCCCAACATTTACATATCTGCAGCATTCCCCCAACATTTACATATCTGCAGACAAACCCCATAAAACAAATCAAAACCCAAAATGCACCAACTTTCAGTCCAAACGCTCTCTCAGATAAAAAGTTTGTCTGAAGCAGGATGAGGAAACGCCCACTCAATCCATCCAGGCGTCGGCGCGCCGAAATAAAAAGAAACAATCTCACCAGAGTTTCAAGGTCCTTTTAGCGTGCCTCCCCTGCAGTCCTGGGTAAAGGAAAAGTTACTGATCCACCGCGATCCCAACTCAAGGTGATACACAGTCCACAGGCAGTCCACAGGGCAACAGCCTCATGCCAAATCCTTAGCAGGTGCGCACTCCAAGGTGAGACGGAGAGAGGAAGCGCCGTCACTTCCTCCTCCTTTTAAGTCCACTTCCCCACCGTCTCCAAAACATATTATTACAAAAACAAATTTACACAAACAAATTAACAAATTCAAACTTTCATTTGGAACACACTCATTACCTTACAGGAGACAATAATTAATAATAAATGGTCATATTTGCAGCGTAGATAATATAATAAAATAAGGAAACAAATGGAATTAAATCTGACGCTGTATCAATCGATCAGTGACCATTACAAATTTAATCAATATTTTGTAAACATTGGATCAAGCCTTGCAGCTAAAATACCAAAAGTAGATAATAATGTGTGTCATTCAATTAAAAGCTGCACAAACAGTATTTTTCTTAATGGAACTAACAAAGAGGAAATTATGAAAATGGTAAAAAATCTCTCAGACAAGAGATCAAAAGACTGGGTGGACATGGATATGATGTTCGTAAAAGAAATAATGAGTTATGTTATTGAACCGTTTACATATATATGCAATTTATCTTTTTCAACAGGAATATTTCCAGATAACATGAAAGTAGCAAAGGTAATTCCTCTTTTTAAAAATGGTGATAAATGTGTATTCAATAATTATAGGCCAATATCCTTGTTACCACAGTTCTCAAAAATTCTAGAAAAACTATTTGTGACCAGATTGGATCAATTTATTGATAAACAAAATATTTTAAGTAGCAGTCAGTATGGGTTTAGAGGAAAAAACTCTACATCAATGGCTCTCATGGATTTAATGGAACAAATAACTAATGCTGTCGATCATAAACAGTACTGTGTTAGTGTTTTTGTTGATCTAAAAAAAGCATTTGATACCATTGACCACACCATTCTCCTTGAAAAACTAAATAAATATGGTATTAGAGGACCAGCATTACAGTGGGTATCTAGCTATTTGAAAGACAGGAAACGGTTTGTGCCATAATAACACATTACCTTTAAATATCCAAAGAAATTTAATAAAAAGACAAAGTTATTACAATCTCAAAGGGACAGAGATATTCATCAAACCACAATTCAGAACCAGCTTAAAGGGACTGTCTACCTCAATTCAGGGAGTTCGATTGTGGAATGCTCTGGAGAGTGATGTCAAAAATGCAAAATCAATGTATACATTTAAGAAAAAGGTCAAAAAGGACTTGCTCAAAAATTATATATGATGTAACTTAGTGTGTTTGTGTATTACACTTATGTTGACTGATGATGTAGCTTAGTGTGTTTGTGTATTCAAGCTTGAACAATTAAGAAGAGTTATTCATTTTGTGATGTAGTTTGTGTATTACAATTAGTAAAATTAAGTAGAATTATTCATTTTGTGATGTAGTTTGTGTATTACAGTTAGAAAAATTAAATAGAATTATTCATTTTGTGATGTAGTTTGTGTATTACAGTTAGAATGATGTAGTTTGTGTATTACAGTTAGAAAAATTAAGTAGAATTATTCATTTTGTGATGTAGTTTGTGTATTACAGTTAGATAAATTAAGTAGAATTATTCATTTTGTGATGTAGTTTGTGTATTACAGTTAGTAAAATTAAGTAGAACTATTCATTTTGTGATGTAGTTTGTATATTACAGTTAGAAAAATTAAGTAGAATTATTCATTTTGTGATGTAGTTTGAAGGTTATCATTGGTTGAACAAACTGTGAAATAAGGGGCAGATATAATAAGATTTCATCTTCTTTCTGCTCCCTTAATTTTATACTACTTGTATTCTTATATCTGAGGAAACTGTCTTGTATTGTTCTTTTTAAAATGAATGAATAAACATCAAATCAAATCAAATCAAAAAGCACCACATTAAAGAGCACAAGGATTGTTTAACCAGGCACTGTTGTAAAGTTAGTTTTACTTTGGACGTTCGAGCTCCCTGGCTTCAGCGGTGTGTTCCTCTCATTTAGTCCGAAGCAGGCTGTCTAATATCCGTCAGCTGCGCTCAGTCTGCCCGTCTCGGAGGAGGAGCAGACTTAGTGCAGCTGACCGAAATCAGACTACCTGCTTCGCTGCTTGATTGAATATTTGCAGCCAAGATATAGTTTACATTTACCCTCCAGTACATATTTATCAGTACAACAGTAGACAATCGTAAAAAAGCATATGAGCTAGAAAAATAAAATAATTTAAATTACAAAATAAATAAAAAAAACGAAACAAAACAGCTACATTATAAAGCGATGTAAAATACTAAAATCAGGAACATGTCTGTTGGTTGTTGCCATGAACTTAGCAGATGTTTGAAGCCATTAATCACTTTAATATCCACTTCTTTAAAGTGTAGCTCACCCCACCGTCCAGAGATAGCCCCGTCCCAGCACAGGATTTGAAAAATGGGCGCGTCAACAGACACCGCCTAAAGGAGGGGGAGGCGGGTGTGGGCTGAGCGAGGAGGTGTGGCCAGGACAAGAGACAGTCATTGTTTGTGAATGTTAAGATTACATTAGTAATACACCACTTAAAACAAGCAACAACAAAGAATAAATACGTAGATGTATTTATCTATTCCACCCGATCTATCCAAAACAAAAGGCTTAGAAAAAATGAAAATAATACCATAAGGTTCTCCGTGACCGGGGATTGAACCTGGGTCGTCCGGATCGCAAACCTGTACCTCCACCACTGCCCCAACAACCAGGCATTCAGGCATCACTTGTCCATCGCACAATAAGAACACAAATACAGCCAACAGTTTTGATGAAGTGGAAGGTAGTCTTGGAATAAATAGATTGAAATACACAAATAACTAGTGCCATTCCAAAAACTATAATATGCTCTGTTGCAGTACGTTTCTGGAGTGAAATGTACCACTTCCATATAAGGTATGAACTGCAGCGCGGACCTTCTCATCTCCGCAAGGGATTGGCTCTGCTTGAACCACTTTTGTGACGAAAGCGTGCGGAAATACGTCACAGTGCGAATCGTAGACAAATAAGGAAATTAGGGTGCAATACCACAGTTATAATAATAATAATCATTTTATTTAAAAGCGCCTTTCAGGACACCCAAGGACACTTAACAAACCAAACACAGTGTAATACAGAGCAAACATTATCAGTGACAAATTGAAATATAAAATACACAAAGATTATAAAATGGAAGATAATAAAAATACATTTAGTAAAGTTAGTGATAAGCTAGCCTGGCCCTCGCCTTCCTGCACAGCTCCGCTCAATTCTCATTTCCCTTCACTGCACAGTCTGGGACTTCTCTCATTAACAACCATTTCTCCGGTAGATTTTTGTTCGGACCAATCAGAGAACAGAAGGGACGGAGTTTTGGACCCTAACCCACGCCCCCACCTGTCCCAGCGCGCAGAGCCCTATAAAAGGGCTCTGCCAGCGCGCAGTCAGCGAGCACCGGCATGTTCTCATTCAAAGCGATGCAAAGCGATGCAGAACTGTTTTATATGTGACACAAATTTATTAATTTCCCCTTCTTAATCCCTTATCTGGAGTTTTCTTTTGTTTTTTGGGCCAAAAGTCAAGTGATCGCTCGCTCCCTCCTCCTTCTCTCCCTCCGCTGAAATGAACAAGGAAATGGCTGAGGTTGTCACGAGAATTAAACTCGGGTTTTACGTTGCTGCCCGAGTCCCATCAGATTTTCTGGTCTTCTGGTGAGCTGGACCAGCGATCCATGGTTTTATTGTATTTTATTAAAACGTTTTATTAACATATAAACACAGAATTTCCAGCGCGGCAGCCGGCAGCAAGAGAAAAGCTGCAGGAGGCGGAGCAGTTGTCAAGTTCACCAGAGCACGGGGGGTGGCTCTGAGGGGAGGGAGCAGAATGCTTTCCCTGTTCAAAATATCCAATGGTTTTGTTCCTCAGCAGAGCAACGCCTCCAGCAAGAATCGTTTTAAAATGGAGAGGTCCCAGACCCTAGTCTGAAGCGAAGTGAAGACAGGGTCTGGTTTTAACCAGGCTAGTGATAAGCTAGTCTAAAGAGATGGGTTTTTAGGGCAGTCTTGAACAGAGAAAGGGAGGTGGTGTTTCGAAGGTCTGGCGGTAGGGCGTTCCAGAGGTGAGGGGCAGAGCAGGTGAAGGCCCTGCTCCCCATGGTGGAGAGGCGGGCAGAGGGTACATGGAGATGTAGCGAAGAGGAGGATCTGAGAGAGCGTGATGGGATGGAGATTTGTAGGAGGTCAGATAGATAAGGAGGGGCAAGGTTGTGGATAGATTTGAACGTGAGGAGTAGAATTTTGAAGATGATGCGTGATTTAACCGGGAGCCAGTGG
>JBBPBX010103774.1:0-11834 GCA_038048925.1 Garcialebias charrua | reverse complement strand
ACACACACACACACACACGCGCATAATGTCGACGTCATTATGTGCTTGTGTGCGAGATTTTTTTTCATTACCACATTTTTGACCTTTAAGCACAGGTCAAAAATGTGTTAGGATTTTTTTTGTCTCCAAACCCTATGTGTCATTTTTCACCACTTTTATTGTCTGTCTAAGCCAGGGGTGTCAAAGTCAAATACACCGAGGGCCAAAAAAACAAATTTGCTACAAGCCAAGGGCCGGACTGGTTCAATGTTTATTATAAGGGGGTGATATAATAATTTTTTTTCTTCTTTCTGCACTCTTTTCATTCATGTTTTTTTTAATGAATTTGTTTTATTGCATCTCTTTCAAATGAATTAATAAATGAATTGAAAAAAATATTAAATAGCTTTACATCTGCTAAGTTCTTGGCATAAACCAACACAGACATGTTCCTGCTTTTAGTATTTTAAATTGTTTTATAATGTAGCGGTTTATGTTTCATTTTGGTTTTTTTTAATACAGTTTTCTCATGATTTTTAATTAATATGCTTTTTTATGATTGTTTACTGTTGGCTGCAAGTATCAATCTGCGAAATCCTTCATTTTCTACAGCTGATCGCTGTTGGTCTTTAATTATGATGAAGTTTAACAACTTCTCGGTGAACATTCGAGCTCTGGGGCTTCAGTGGGATGCCACTCTCTCTGAACCAAAACAGGGAGACCAATTGCGGCCAGCTGCGTCCAGTCCGACCCGCTGTCTTACCCGTCTCTTAGGATGGACAGGCGGAGAGCGGCTGACCAAAATCAGAGCGCCCGCCCCGGGTTGAACTATAAAAACACACCGCTGAAGCTACGGAGCTCAAATGTTCACCGAGAAGTTGCTAAACTTGAGCTCCCTGGCTTCAGCTGTGTGTTTTTATTGTTCAATCCGGGGCGGACGCTCTGATTTCGGTCAGCTGCTCTCCGCCTGTCCCTCCTACGAGACGGTCAGACAGCGGGTCGGAATGACTGCAGCTGGTCGCGGTCAGTCTCCCTGTTTCGGTTCAGAGAGAGTGGTGTTCCGCTGAAGCCCCGGAGCTTGACTGTCCATTGTAAAACTAACTTGACCGCAGTTTAATAGGGCGCTATGACTCTGCAGACATTGCACGTTGCTGTCTTGCGATGTTTAGTGTAAAATACTTCCACACAACGGACATGTTATGATGAAAAGTTGGCTAGCTGTTAGCTAAAGTGCTACTCACAGTCCATACGTTGTAGCTGGCTGCAAACTATGAAATGGATTTCCTGAATGTGACGTGAGGCGGGTCTTATTACTCTGGGTTCATGAGACACAACTCCGGATCGGATCCGCCCCACCCCTACTACCGTTGCATTGTGGGGAATGGAGTTTTGGTGCATGCAAAACACCAGCGGGTGGCTGTGTCTTGTGGGCCATTTCTAATAGTAATTAAATATCATCCAGGGGGCCATAAATAATTAATTCACGGGCTGGATCTAGTCCGCGGGCCGGGACTTTGACATATGTAAATATATATATGAAGACCTTTCTTTTTAAGTGAGCATACTCTGCCTCCTCATGATTCTATCTTTGATCTTAGTTGATACTATTATTGATTTTATTTGTTTTATTTGACCTTTAATTTTGTTGCACTTTGTAGCACTTTGAGATTTTCATTAATGAAAAGTGCGTTATAAATTAAATTCACTATTATTATTATTATTATATGTGGTCTAAGCAGATCTCACTTGTAAATGAGCCTTTGAGGCTCAATGTGACTTGTCTGTTTAAATAAAAGTTTAATGAAAAAAATAATGTTATGAACAATAAAGCTATATTTATTTATTGGTTGTTTGATTAATATTTTACATGATCTTAGGGACTGGGTGTATATGTTGTGATTGTGAATGACTGTCAGCAATTATCTCAACAAATTTCAACAAACGTTTCCATAAAATTGTCTGGGTTATAGCAATTTCTGTTCAGGCTTATGTAGGTTTGCTTTGGGAGCCATCTTGTATTGGATTAATGTCAAATGTTAATCAGTTGTAGACGTACATCCAACTACTACGTTCTGTTTCATTAAAATTTCAGTGATTCATGAGTTTTTTTTTTGCTAACACATAATACCAAGACTTTAAGCAAAAATGTTACACAATGAATTACATGGAGTGGGTACTACGATTGCTTATCAGCTAATACCAAAACAGGTTTTAGCTCAATATCAGTAAAATAGATATTATTCATGAGATATTTTACTAACCACAAACTAAAGGGGGCTATTTCCTTATTTCTAATACAGTATTGTTGTTTTGTTTTGTGAACAACATGGTCATAACCAGACTTTGTCTTTATCCAGCTGTCTGGCTTCATTTTGGTGTAACGTTTATATGAGTGATACGATCAGCAGGGAACCAATTACGTTCCAAAGATTGACTGATTTCATCTATTTTTTATGAGAGGTAAGACACTGAAGAGTTTCCTCATTTCTCGGGTCCCTTTGAGACCATCTTTTCCAAAGCTCCTTTGATCTTTGTCTAGAGTGCCACTTTTCCTGATGCTGGTTTTAATACCAGCCTTTCAGAAGACAGAACTGACTAGACTGAGGCCCTGTAGTTCATCTAAATGTGTTTTCTTCCTGTTATAGCAAATTGCCAAACTTGCAAAGCAACACAGATTCCTAGCATTAACTTGAAGGAAACATGAGGGAGACCATATATTGTGTCTTTAAACACATATAGTGCCACCCAGATGTAACTAAAGGATTTTAACAGGGGTCAGTATTAAGCTGACCTCTTTATCCTTAATTAATTTACTTATTCAGATTGAATAGTAATTTCACGGATTCTTTTCTTTTTCAGTTTACCCAATATTTCTGTGATCTTTATGATGGATAAATAAACAGAGCTATAGAGTGACAATGGACACGTTAACTTAGTTGGTATGCCAGGCGACACTACCATTTATTTAAAATAAATCACTAAATTAACACCATTACACTTGATTGATATGATTTCACTTTCTTTCAATTTAATACGTCAGCACACTTAAATTCAACACAACAGACTTCAATACTGGATGTTAACATATTTAGTCTGTGGGCTCTTTAGCTTAAAATAGTTTCCAGCTTAGAATTGAGGGAAAGGAGAGGAGGAAAGATTTAAGAAGAATTGGGAGGTTAAGAGAGGAAGTTTATCTTGCACTTATGAAACCAGATGACACTCTTCCATACGCGTCCAGCTAAGATATCATCACACCTCCAGCAAGCAAACAGCGGCTCCTTTACCTTAAGACGTCCGCCTCGGTTCTGGTAAAGAGCTGTGATCAGCTTTGGACTGACGAGTCGTCGGTCCCGCAAGTCCAAGCTGGACTCCACACGTGTTTACCTTGTCGGTGTCGGTGATACTCGCTTTCGTCGGCAGAAGCCGTGGCAGTCGTGGCTTTTTGGCTCAAGATAATTTATTCCAGGAAGGAATAACAAAGTTTTGAGCTTACGCTCATTCGAAGTGGACTCATAACAGCCTGTTATCAGTCCTTAGCTGAAGACGAAGGTCGTTAGCTCTTGACCAAACGTACCCCAGCTCTTTGGGAAAGGTTCACATCTCTTTCAAGTTCCCAGTCGACTCTGACGTTCCAGCCACAGCTTAGAACTTAGTAAGGAACAAAGAGAGGAGTGTGGCTTGTCTCTTTTTCATTGGTCCACTTGTTATCACTATTCAAGGTGAAATTCAGCGCAGAGAAGGAAATTGTTTAGGAAAAGTATCTGAGTGAGAGACTTTCAGACGCTAGATGAGAGTTTTAGCTGAAACTCGACAAAAACAATTTCTGTATGAGTCAGTTTGACATTTTAGCTGAACTTTGACACCTTTTCATTTGCAGAAATGACACATTGATGTTTCACATTTAAAGAATAACAGCATATAACATATATCATGAAAATGACAAAAGTTATTCTTTTGATTACATTAGAATAAAATCAAAGATAGAAATAGTCTCTTTTGATGACTATATTCTCAGATTACAACTAATGGAATGATTTTGTGGTAAATGTCTTGCTTTACTGAGAGGTCAGTAAAGGTCATCACTGGACAGTTCAAAAACCTTAGTTTGACCCTGGGTAGGTCCACTACATCTCCCCCCTTTTGGAAGCCATCGCCAGTCCTTGGGGATGGGGTCCAACACGAAAGGAAACCTTGAACTGTCTTTGATCTTGAAGCAATCCAGTAAGTGGAAAAGAAAAATCAAAAATTATAATCCCATAAAGTTTTTGGAAATTCCATACTGTTCGGAGGTAATCCCATTGCGAAAAGCTTTTAATCCTTTGGAAAACAAAGTCTGTTAACTCTTGGAAAACAAAGTCTGTGATCCCTTGGAAAGCAAAGTCTTATAATCCACAGCGGTAATTCCACAACGATTAGTTTTGTTGATTGATCAGCAACAATTGTTTTCATAATCAGCATGTAGAGGGGATCCCTCGATTGACGCAGAGGAGGCGACCCTTGGACGAAGGTTGAAGACCAAGCGTTGGAGCTGCAGGTCCCCACATCGAAGGTTGTTGGCTGGTTGGTTTCCAGTCAGTGCCACTCTGGTTCTATGTGTCATGCAATTATGTGGTTTTAGGTGGGCTTATGATTGGGATTTTACATTAAGCCTTACCTATATGCACCTGGTATGTAAGCTATCATGGTTTAGATCAGCTACAATTACCAATTAAGGGGTGGATCAATTCTGTAAAATTAGATATAGGGATCTGTACCTATAAAATTTTGGAGGGCTTCTGTAACGAAGGCCTCTAATTCCAAACTATTCCTCCATTCATTACTTAGTTTAGGTTAAACTAAAATAAAAATGAAATATAGTTTGATCTAAATGTCTGTTGTCTTTTAGACGAACGACGCAAGATTTGGTATTCCTAGTAAATTTTGAAGTCTATGGCGAGACTCATCAAAATGAATAGGTAATCTAGAATAGAAACGATCGAATCGGTTCAATTTAGAAATTGTGAGACCAGTGTAGTTTATGGTACCTTGAGTAGCTTTAAACTACATTGACTCTTCGACGATTGAGATTTAACAAAACGAACTGCATGTTGGCATAGTTAAATCCATATCATTCATTAACCAATGTTAATACAAAACCTTTTTGGCTGGGAGTGTTCAGAACCAAAACAATATCTCAACTAATGACAACAGTAATGACTAAACAACAAGGAAACAACGTTTCACTGCTTCGACACACTCTTGTCGTCAGATTCCAAAGTGCAACACACAAGAAAAACAGGTCTCAACTTTATGACCGAGGTCAAATTAAATCTCGTGGATTTAAACGGTTGTTAAGGTTAGTTTTTTGTTGTGGGTTTTAGGCTTAGCGTTTCTAAGTTCAAATTGGACAATGCGACTTATAGGGTGGAAAATATGGTAGTTTAAACCTGATTAGTTTATTTACTAACTTGTGTTTGGACGACCTTATTATCCCATGAAGTCGGTGAGTTTGTGAGATCTTTGTCTTTTGTGGAGTCATTGAACGCCTTGTAAGGTTTGATCTGATTTCGATGTACCCATTTAGCAATTGGCTCTTTGCGGCCTTTGCTGATTTTGATTTCGTAGACGACTGAGGACACTTTGTCTGTTATCAGATGAGGTCCAGTCCACCTGGGCATTAGTTTGCGGGCGAGAGTTCCGGTCTCGGACCCTCCTTTCCCGGTTGCTGGGGCGAACGTATAGTACCAGACTCTGTCTCCCACTTGGAGTTCATTGTGAGAGGCCTTCTGGTCATAGTACGCCTTGCGTCCTTCAGCGGACCTTTCCAGGTTTTTCTGGGCGAAAGCAAAAGTGTTTCTGAGGTGTACATTCAAATCTTTCATGTATTGTTGTGTAGTGTAGGCTGTCGCCATGACGGCGTCGCCTGGTTGGTACAACAGGTGTAGAGGGAGAGTCATTTGTCGACCGGTCATCATCTCGAAGGGAGAGATGCCAGTTGATGTGTGTGGAGTGGCTCTTATGGCCATGAGGACCAGAGGGAGTTTCACATCCCAGTCCTTGTGGTTTGCAGCCACGTATTTCTTCAAAATACTCACCACAGTTCTGTTTGCTCTCTCTACTTGGCCTGAAGCCTGTGGGTGGTAGCCGACATGAAAGTTAGCCTTGACGCCTAGCGTCTTCCACAGTTCTTTCATCACTTCACCTGTGAAGTGTGTACCTTGGTCTGAGTTCACCCGAAGGGGAAGTCCAAACCTTGAAAATATATGATTCATTAACAACATAGCAGTGGTTTGTGCTGTGTCGTTGGGAGCTGGTAGGCATTCTACCCATTTGGTAAATGCACAAGTTACCGTGAGAAAATATTTATTTCCTCTAGAGCTCTTAGTGAGTGGTCCAACCCAGTCGATCTGGAGGTCAGACCATGGGAATGCAATGCCTCTGCTTTGCAGTGGTGCTCTGTGAAGTGGTCTGGTTGGCTGAAACTGGCCACAGACCACGCACCCTTCAATGTAGTCCTTGACATCCTTTTTCATTCCAGGCCAATAGGCAATTTGTTTTAATGCCGTCAGCGTGGCTTTATCTCCTTTGTGTCCTGCGGACGGGAGATCATGGGCATGAACTAACATCACCCCCCTTTGGTCATGGGGAACCACGAACACAGGTGAGGACGTTGGTCCATGAGCGAAAGTTAGGATGCCTTTGATTAGTTTTAGCTGTTTGCGCAGCTGATAAAGGACTTTAAGGTCTGGATCGGAATCCAGTTCGTCTTTAGACGGAGTGTTTTTGTTCGGATCAGTCAGGTACAGTATCATGGAGTTGATAGCAGGATCCGACTTCTGTAGTTGGATGATGTCTGGGTCAGTCAGTGCGGGTCGTACAGAGACTGCGTTGTCAGCAGGTCTGGTTGCGGCCTGTGCACGTGTGACTGCCATAACCCTGACTGAAGGTTGTGTTGGCAGAGTCTCGATTAACCAGGAGGGGTCGAAGGACCATAGAGGACCTTCGTCGGCTCCTTCCTTGGCTAAGGAGTCTGCAATGTCATTGTAGTGCTTGTCATCGCCTGGGACTCTAGAATGCCCTGGAACTTTCTTCCAGTAGATCTGTAAGTCGTGTGATGTCACCAAGTGATCACACGCTATGAAAAGCTCTTTGTGTTTGACCACTTTCCTGTCGCTTGTTAGGAAACCATTCAGTTTCCACACAGCGAGGTGACAAGCGAAACTTAAACGAGCATAGTTAGAGTCAGTGCAGATGACTAGCGTCTTGATGGAGCGTTCTACTACCATCTGGAGAGCTATTAGGATTCCTGCAATCTCAGCGTACTGAGAAGTCTGAGAGCCTAATTTGTAGCTGAAAGTTATCTGTTCTTGGTCTTGGAGGAGAACTCCTCCAACACCTGCCTTACAGATTTTGTCGCGGAGGAATGAAGATCCATCCACGTACAATGTTGTCATATCTTTGCAGATATTGTCATCAAAGAAGTGGTGATTTGGGTCTACAGTTACTGGGGGTTTTACCTCAACCGGCGGCTGGGTGGCTGGTACATCTTGTGTACACTTATGGCAGATTGCCAAGTCCGTCCCCGTACGGGCCACCAGAAGAAGGAAACATGAGGGAGACCAAATATTGTGTCTTTAAACACATATAGTGCCACCCAGATGTAACTAAAGGATTTTAACAGGGGTCAGTATTAAGCTGACCTCTTTATCCTTAATTAATTTACTTATTCAGATTGAATAGTAATTTCACGGATTCTTTTCTTTTTCAGTTTACCCAATATTTCTGTGATCTTTATGATGGATAAATAAACAGAGCTATAGAGTGACAATGGACACGTTAACTTAGTTGGTATGCCAGGCGACACTACCATTTATTTAAAATAAATCACTAAATTAACACCATTACACTTGATTGATATGATTTCACTTTCTTTCAATTTAATACGTCAGCACACTTAAATTCAACACAACAGACTTCAATACTGGATGTTAACATATTTAGTCTGTGGGCTCTTTAGCTTAAAATAGTTTCCAGCTTAGAATTGAGGGAAAGGAGAGGAGGAAAGATTTAAGAAGAATTGGGAGGTTAAGAGAGGAAGTTTATCTTGCACTTATGAAACCAGATGACACTCTTCCATACGCGTCCAGCTAAGATATCATCACACCTCCAGCAAGCAAACAGCGGCTCCTTTACCTTAAGACGTCCGCCTCGGTTCTGGTAAAGAGCTGTGATCAGCTTTGGACTGACGAGTCGTCGGTCCCGCAAGTCCAAGCTGGACTCCACACGTGTTTACCTTGTCGGTGTCGGTGATACTCGCTTTCGTCGGCAGAAGCCGTGGCAGTCGTGGCTTTTTGGCTCAAGATAATTTATTCCAGGAAGGAATAACAAAGTTTTGAGCTTACGCTCATTCGAAGTGGACTCATAACAGCCTGTTATCAGTCCTTAGCTGAAGACGAAGGTCGTTAGCTCTTGACCAAACGTACCCCAGCTCTTTGGGAAAGGTTCACATCTCTTTCAAGTTCCCAGTCGACTCTGACGTTCCAGCCACAGCTTAGAACTTAGTAAGGAACAAAGAGAGGAGTGTGGCTTGTCTCTTTTTCATTGGTCCACTTGTTATCACTATTCAAGGTGAAATTCAGCGCAGAGAAGGAAATTGTTTAGGAAAAGTATCTGAGTGAGAGACTTTCAGACGCTAGATGAGAGTTTTAGCTGAAACTCGACAAAAACAATTTCTGTATGAGTCAGTTTGACATTTTAGCTGAACTTTGACACCTTTTCATTTGCAGAAATGACACATTGATGTTTCACATTTAAAGAATAACAGCATATAACATATATCATGAAAATGACAAAAGTTATTCTTTTGATTACATTAGAATAAAATCAAAGATAGAAATAGTCTCTTTTGATGACTATATTCTCAGATTACAACTAATGGAATGATTTTGTGGTAAATGTCTTGCTTTACTGAGAGGTCAGTAAAGGTCATCACTGGACAGTTCAAAAACCTTAGTTTGACCCTGGGTAGGTCCACTACAAACTCATTACACATATTTGTTTGAAATGTCGCCATTACCTCTTTACAGTCAACTATGTTAGCAAAGCTTTACATGTAAAATGTCCATTTTTAATGGCACTTTCAGAAATTAATCACGGGAGCTACATCCACAATTAATAAATGTTAACACCAACCTGATTTAAGATGATTGTCACAGCCAACACCATTAAAAAGAAAACAAAAATACATATTTCAGTAAATGTAATAGACATTGCACTAAAATTTGTTTTAGTTGTAACTAAATATCATTCACAACAAACACATTTTGTGAATGCATTTTTGTCTTCTTGCCCTCGGCAAAAGCAGACACTTCCTCCTCTGCTCTTTTCCCTGCTTGCTCTTTGTCTTGTGAACATTTTTCAGAGCCCCTTTTTTTGCATACCTTCCAAATGGTAAATGATGGATTTGGATTTCAGCTAGTCTCTCAATGCAATTGACCAAAATTTTCTCAAGAAACAGGGTGAAGGGGACCCTCTTACCTCAAAGGAAACATATGTGATTTATGATAACTGGATTCTGCTGTTTGGAGCTGGTGGGGAACTGGATTATTGACAGTCAAGCCGCTGTTTAAGCTGCATGGAATGTGTTTGTCTGCCGGAAAAGGGTAGCGTGCCCTCTCCGGGTCGGGGAGGAGGTCCTTACCCAAGTGGAGGAGTTTAAGTATCTCGGGATCTTGTTCACGAATGAGGGAAAACTGGAGCGTGAGATCGATAGGCGGATAGGTGCAGCGTCCGCAGTGAAGCGGGCGCTGTACCGGTCTGTCGTGGTGAAGAGAGAGCTGAGTCAAAAGGCAAAGCTCTCAATTTACCGATCGATCTACGTTCCCACCCTCATCTATGGTCATGAGCTTTGGGTTATGACCGAAAGAACAAGATCTCGGATACAAGCGGCTGAAATGAGTTTTCTCCGCAGGGTGGCTGGACTCTCCCTTAGAGATAGGGTGAGAAGCTCAGTCATCCGGGAGGGACTCGGAGTAGAGCCGCTGCTTCTCCACATCGAGAGGAGCCAGTTGAGGTGGCTCGGGCATCTGGTTAGGATGCCTCCTGGACGCCTCCCTGGTGAGGTGTTCCGGGCATGTCCCACCGGGAGGAGACCCAGAGGAAGACCCAGGATACGCTGGAGGGACTATGTTTCTCGGCTGGCCTGGGAACGCCTTGGGATTCCCCCAGAGGAGCTGCTCCAAGTGGCTGGGGAGAGGGAAGTCTGGGCCTCCCTACTTAGGCTGCTACCCCCGCGACCCGACCCCGGATAAGCGGAAGAAGATGGATGGATGGATGGATGGAATGTGTTTGTTGTGCTTGTCAACACTCAGAGTTTGTACGAACTATTGGAAGAACCATCAGGACTGTTGTACTTTGTCAGTGTTCACGAACAATGGGAAGAATCAGAACAAACTTTATTGTCATTGCACCGAGGTGCAGCAAGAACATGTACGTACAGTCGTCCGAAAGATGGACGGAGTGTATGAAGCTGCTACTATATAAGCGCTGCCCTTTTATTCTTATTCAGGATAATATTTTGCTTAGATGAGAAAAGGGAAGAAAAACATGAGCAGAGAGGGTATTAAAAAAAGATCTCTCACACCATTTCCTAGACAGGGCATCAAAAAAACCTACCACAACATAACAACATAAATAGACGTGATACATGTACATATCCAGTGACGGTGACGTCATCGCTGGAGCAACAGGGCGAGAGCTGAGCTCCAGCAGAAAGCAACCTAAAACAAAGAAATATATATTTATATGGCACAAACTGAACGTTGCGGACAAACTGAAGAGTCGCCACCAGAAGCCACGAGCTGAGCTGGCTGACCGATTTTGAATCTTTGATTGGAGGGGGCAGAGCACGGACCTGAGCGCTAGCGTCTTGAGCCACAGGCTAAACTGGCTAGCCGACCTCGAAGCCGCCGCGACCAGAGAGGGCTGAACGCAGCACGGACTGAAAAGCCTTTGACAGGTATTGTGCGTAGACCTCGGAGCTGTTGCGACCGAAGGAGGCTGAGCGCCGTGCAAGTACTGGTGTACCGCTGTCGGGAGCTACGTGCTGTGCTAACTGAGCTAACATCCAAGCTGCTGTGACCGGAGGAGGCCGAGCACCGTGTGCAAACCGGAGGACCACCGCCTGGAGCTGCGAGCTGGGCTGGGCACCGTGTGCAAACTGGGGGACCGCTGCCTGGAGCTATGAGCTGGGCCGAGCGCCGTGCGCGAACCGGAGGACCGCCGTCTGGAGCTGGGCTAGCATCAGAGCTGCACCTGGAGCTACGTGCTGTGCTAACTGGGCTAACATCGGAGCTGCTGCGACCGGAGGAGGCCGAGCACCGTGTGCAAACCGGATGACCGCCGTCTAGGCCAGGCTAGTGAGCAAACCTCTTCGAATAACAGATCTGATTGCTGCAGACTGCTGAGACCATGAGTTCTGATCTGATAACTGCTGATCTGGGTGCTGGGCCACAGCCACCATCGTTAGGCCTGTGAGCCTCGTGGAAGGGCCACGTGGTTCAGCAAACAAACATCAACCAAAGACCTGTTACCACTAGACTACAAACTCTGTAAGTATGATGAAAAATAGAGGAAAAAAGTCACCAGAGTTGGAGGGAAACAACTCAGCAGAAATGCAAGACTTTAAAAAATCACTCAACTTTATGGGTGATGAACTAGCAAAATTATCTTCAAAAATGGATTCCCAGGCCGGTCTGGTTGATGAAATAAGACAACTGAAAGAACCGATAATTAGCAAAGACAATAAAATTGCTGAACTGGAACGAAAAATAGACGGCTTAGAACAATACACAAAGCAAGACAACTTGGTGATCACA